>CAEMYA010001845.1:249088-281592 GCA_903131615.1 Diplodus sargus | reverse complement strand
AGCTCCGGGCAAGCAGCTTTTAATAATGTATGGCTATAAAGGGGGAGAGATGCAGATCTTGTACACAGAGCAACAAACACAAGACGAACAATACATGCAATGTTATTACATGTCTGAATTACCTGTTGTGGTTTTTTAATAATAACAACAATTAGAGGACGTGTTTAGAGGTGAAGTTCTTACTCCTTCCTCGTAATAATTCGTGACGAGGCTGCAAACACCCAGTGAGCAAATGAAATATTGATCACACTCCCTCCTGCGCGCACACACACACACACAGACAAAGACAGTGGTTTGGTGCTGTATCTGTACAGTACTGCTGCCCCCGCAGGAAACTGTAGGTGGAAGAAGCAGCAGACTGGAGGCCACTGATTATTGGGACTGCGTGGGCACCCTTGTGAAAAATTGATATAACGAGAAACCTACTGTGTGGGTAGAAATGTGTGTGTGCGTGTGTGTGTGTGTAGGGGGATTAATGGTGCGGGCGGAGTTGAACGTGAGTGTGAATATTACCCTCCAACATCATTTTCAGAACGCAAACACATTTAACCTTCCTCCCCGAAAATCTGCCTGCACCAAAATAGACAAAAAAAAACAGTCAGACTGCAAACACAATCCAGAGCAGCGGAGCCAAGAAACACTAAATAATGATTTCCTTCCCTCGCAGTCACAAATTGTGGAAGGTGTGAAGCCCGGTTGGTGACGTAGTAAAAAAAATCACGAGCTTCCAAGAGAAGTAAGAATAGAATCAGCAGATAGCACTTATTTTCATTATTGATTCAACTCTCTCTCTGTCTCAGTTAATCCCAACTCTGGGTCACATATTCAGGTTGAGAGGTCTTGAGATTTTTCACAAGATTTGGACAGAAGCGAAGGAAAACAAAAAAGAAAAGAAATAAAGACATTTCAAGGCATCACCTTGGAACTGGAAACTGATGGGCACTTTGCATTATTTTTGAAACTTTAAAAGTTAGTTGCAGCCCCAGAAACTGCATCACAAGTTGCCATCGTGTCGTCTTTTAATGTGTTGGGACATTTCTGAGCCCCAAAACATACAACATAAAAACTTCACATTTTAGAGACTGAAACCAGCAAATGTTGGACGTTTTCTCTCACGCTTCATTTATATTATTATCAGTAGAATGAAGACTACAGGAGGATCTCGCTTTATTATTTGCTTGCCATGTGGTCACACCATTTAAATGCACAGTATGTAACTTCTGACATTAGGGGGTCTTTCAATTAGCTGTTGTATTGGAGTTGTTGTCTTCATTGTTAAACAGAATGTGCAGCAAACCGTGATGAATAATCACTCCATCTTGAGTTAGCAACACCACTAATAGTAAACAAAAGAGTGGCTAGCTAGTTTTCAGATTTATCTGGTGTTTCCCCGGACGACATAGCAATTAAATTGAAACGGTGTAGGAATTAAACAGTTCTAGATTCAGAAATCAATGTATGGATTAGAACATATCAGGATGGGAGAGGAGGGGAGATCCTTTTCGCTTGAGGTGAGGGGAGCTGTCAGGGTTAGAGCAGTTCAGGAATTCATAGGAGGGGTAATTCTCTTTGCTTACGGTGTTAGCAGAAGGTTAGACAGGCTGACAGTTATTGTCCTGTATACATCAGAGGGTCTCTGCCCCGGGAGAGGCACGTCAACACAAACATCACAGGGTCGTCGCTTTGACACAGCACAACTTTGACAACTTTATATCATACCGTTGAAAACTAATCAACTAAGGTTAAATTTTTTGGGACCAATGCCAACGTTTTACAGCCACGTCCACGTCTTTCTAAAGGGCTTGATGCCATTGTTTGTTGTGGTTACTGTCACCAGGTGAGAGTGTTGTTGTCACGAAATCTCAATATCTCAAATTCAAACAGATGGATTGTCAAAGTTCCTGAAAAATCCCGAATTCCATCATTTCCTTGAACACATTTGAGCTGACAGCATATCGAGCTCTGTCGGTAACTCTACACCCTTTCCTCTGCTTCCATCTCCATCTTTCATCTCTCCGTCCTTCTGTGTTGATTAGATTTTATAGAGCGAGCCACTCCAGCTCCCAGTCCACCTAATGTGAGGGAGGAGAGGGAGAGGGAAGTCACTTTGCGCTCCCCTCTTAGCCAGCTGATGATGATAGACTGCAGGGTAATGGGACACTCTGGTATGTCGGGGGATTCCTCTGCTCTGCATCATCGTCTGTCCATGATTACTAAGGGAGTGCGCATCGTACTTCCTGTGGCAACGCTCTCAGTCTCGTCTCTGCTTTTGGACGGATGCATCTCCCTCAAGGCCTCTTTGTACGGGCGTGTCCGTGAAGATAAAGAATGTGTCAGATGCTGACAGTAACCCTTATGGCCACTTATTGCACGGGTCAGCTGCTGAGGGCTGCAGAAAACGCTGCGTCTCCTCCACAGGCCACAGGAAGAAAGCTGAGATAAGATCAACAGACTTCCCTTAAAGGTGGCCGGGAATTCTGCAAAGCTCATGCTTCTCCCAGCTGTTGTTGTGACTAATATAGAAGGAGACGTCCTTGTGTAATAATAGAGTTATTGTCATATGATTGCATCTTTTCACTGAGTGAGGCTGGGTTTTTTTTTTTTTTCACAGTTGCCTATGAATGTTATATAAAACTGTAATTGCATAAATTCACACTTTTCTAACACAGCTTGAGATTAATCTGCAAAATACTCATTATTTGTTTGGGCTGGAAAACATCCTTTATATCACAAGTTCCCAGCAGCTGATGAGACATCTTCAGATTGTTTTGTCTGAGTTCAGTTCAAAACCAAAACATATTCAAGCTGCTGTTACGTAAGACTGAACTGAACTAACTTTGCCTGACAACAATTAATCCACATACCAGAAATGTTGCAGATAAACTCGATGTTCATTAACTACCTGATTCCAAACTGGTCGCTTCAGCTCTGATGTACAGGTTTTCCTTTAAAGGGCGAAAAAGAAAAAGTAGTATAAAACCAATTGCAGCTCCAGAGGAAGCTTCTTGTAATCTGATAAAGTTCCTCCAGTGATGTCATTCAGTGGCTGAGATGCATCGTGGGTAATGCAGGCACCGCGTTTAGATATTCATTGCACTCCTGTAACACTGTTGCATTAGTGCAGTTTAAAATCAAATGATCATAAATGAGATATTGCCTTTTTTATTCCATGCATTGTACTTCCTTTTCAAACCATCACACCTACAGTATATCGCCCCATAATGCACCTGGGGCTGTTCCAGTTTCCATTTTATGGTGGGAAGCAACCAGCATTAAGGTGCATTATTACCAACCAATATGATGAATGAAACAAAGCAGAAAAGATTTAAAAGGCACTGGATTTTTTAGGGGATTTAATCATACGTGTAGTATTACAATGATCACTGGAGGGCATTTATCAGATTACATGCATTTTCCTCTAGAGCCAAAAAAAGCTTTGTGCTACTTTTTCACATTGTACTCCCCAACATACAAAAACATGTTATTGTGTGGGATTGGTGGGGCTACAACTAACTATTACTGTCAATATTGATTAATTTTTTGCTCTTTATATTATCAGAAAACATTGAAAAATGTCTCAAACATCTTCAGTTCACTATAAGACAAAGAAAATCAGGAAATCTGTTCTTGAAAAAATGACTGAAACTGATGAATTATCAAAATAGTTTCTTATATATATTTGAGTAGTCAACTCTACATTAACGTTTCCATCTGCGCATTGTGTCTGTTTTCGTCTACTGGAAATCGTCTTCGTTAGTGACTGTTCCCAGAATGCATCAGCCAGTGCGAGGGTGTGTTTGATGTGAGTGTGTGCGTGTGTTTGCACACAGCCGGGCGTGTACAGCAGGCTGGTGGAGGTGCTCGAGTTACATAATCTCCATCTCCCTCCCGCACAGTGACAGGGAAGGGGGCAGCTGCCGACTCCCATCTCGTCATCTTCAGCCTGCTGAGGCATCTCTCCCTGCTCTCTCCTCTCCAAACACAACACGCTACACTGTGCAGTCCACATCCAGCTGGCAGTGCACCCAGACATCAACCTGCTATCGTCCAAACATCAAACCTAATCCTCCTGGCAGCTCCAGCTTCACTGTATGTTTGTGTGAGCTTACTCCACGGCTTTAACACTTGGGCTGCCATTTGTCCTGATGTATTAAACGTGTTGTGATAAAGTTGCTCACTGGGAACTGGTTTGCTGCAGCGCTGCTGGACGCCCATCTGCCCACACACTGAGGTCCACTGGCATTGTTCAGGCCTGTTGCTGGTATACTGGTGTTGTGTCGTGCATACTGATTACACCTCAACCCTCACAGATGCTGTTTTTGCAAAACAACTCATCCTCCCCGTGGTCCTTCAACATATATCTTTGATGCTAGCAGAAGCCAAAGCACCATGTGAACGCCGTGCATATGGACTCCATGAAAAGCTGCCACTATGCTGTTGATGGCCGCCATTTGGCATGTTGAGGCCCAGCAGGGCAGGCTGTTGAGCAAAATATGAATGTGTTACAAGCTGGCAATAAGGGGAGGAGGGTGTGTGGAGCCTGGTGGTTGTTTGTTAGCCAACAGGCGGAGCAGGCTCTCGAGGGGATCCAGTGCCAGGCAGTGGTGCTGAAGATGGCTCTTTGCTGTAATGTAATATTGTTATTCATTAGACAGGCAGGGGTCTACACAAACAGGTCTATTAGGTCCATTCTCCAAAGGGCAAATCTAGTGCTCTTGCTCATTAGCATGTGTTTGTATCTGCGGCCATGTCTTGACTGATAATCTTCTGTCAGACGCCTTAATGGACTTGAGATGGGCTTCCCCTCCTACTGCGCAGCCCCCTTGGCCACAACTGATGTCTTGTAAATTCACATCAGGTGGGCGTTGGGATTCAAAAAGCTTGCACGTTTCCCTGTGAGGTGACGTCACTCTCGGTCCTCGGGGCACAAATAATCACATTTCCCGCTCATCCTCGACAGCGCAGAGAGAGGAGTGGGTTGGAAGATTCAGGGAGGGGAGGTGTTTGCATTAAAGATTCGTGGTTGTCATGGCAGCGACCAGCGAGGAGCTTGAGTCCCTCGCCCACCTGCCTAATTGACATGCACACGCCCACTGCGGCCCCTCCCCGCCTGATCCCTGTGTATCGTTAGATATCACGTTGCACGGGGATCAGGGATCACGAGTCGGACATCTTGAGACGCTTCACTGCCGTTCTGTTTGATTTTCCTCACCCACATTTATAGGACTGAGGAGAGTTATTAGGGAGATCAGGTAGATAAAGTAGGGAAGGAAAATTGAACAAGACAAATGGTAACAGATGTGGATTGATTTTCTTTTGTGATTTGATCAAGATGCACTATCACAACCACATGTTTAAGCACATTGACTCATATTCTACTAAATTATTAAAGACACTTCACTTGCTTTTACCTTAAGTTAAAGTGTGCTGAGCCCCTTAGGCAAGAGAATCAATGTGCTTTGCAGGTTCTGGTTGATATTTTGTGTCATTTATTGGTTGGAAGCAGCTTTAACTCCGGCAGAAAGACTTACAGTGTAACTTGTCTACAGTGTGTTCAGTAGACAGTAAACAGTTTTGTTTTAAGCGAGGCCTTCTTGTGTTCACCACCATCACACTGTTTTCTTCTCCCTGCCCTCAAATTTCGTGGTCATGTTCCACAATCAGCTCTGGTTTTCATCACCGACAACACGCAACATTTGTGTACATTCCTTTTGTTTTCCTGTGGTTACAGGACAATTGCACACAGCTCGGATGAAGTATGTAGCCATCACCCAGACCACCTCAGAAACCCCAAAAACCATAATGAGGGAAATATGAACAACCCTATAATCACTCCCTGCTGTCTTAATAACTCGGGCGCTGTGGATGGAATATTTTTTCTGTCCTTTTTGAGGGTAACTCTGCTGCGTCCCTTTCCACTCATTTGGGCTGGTGTTTCCTGTTCTTTTCCATGCTTCGGAGCTCGACTTCATGGGTGTCATTCAGTATGAGGGGTCTTGTTTGTGGCTTGTTATGTAAGACGTGCAATCTGATCTATAGCAGCTTCTACCATAAAGAACCGCTTATAAGATTTTTGTTGGGCAGTAATCACTTACGCCTCGGTTTGCCAGTGCGGTCTAATGCAAGACATATGTATCAAGCTGTGCAAACAATGAAGCGTATGCTAGCAAACATCTACCTTCAAATCTTCTAACCACTAAAATAAGCATTTATTATCTCAAATTGGTTTGCAGTAACGGAGCGTTTACTCGAGGAAGCTGCGAGGTTGAGCCGCGGTAACTCTGAGGGAAGCTCCTCTCCGTTTGGTGGAACACCATGCCAGCGTCGCTGCCAGGAAAACACAGCCTACCTGATTCCTGTTGGCGAGGGCGTTCACATGGTCACACAGCTCTCGCTCCTCTCTGTCTACCTCTCTGTCAAACACACGCACATAAACAAACACTCTGCCCTCTCCTCATGAGCCTCGGTTGCTGTGTTTCTGCTGGCAGGGTGCCTTTGTTTTCCTCCACGGCAGCGCAGGGGTGGGGACGCATTATGTAATCTGTGGCGTGTGCCTGAGATATACAGAGGAATAGAGAGAGAGATGGAGAAGGGTGTGACTAAAGTAACACACACACACATGATGACATAATCTACTGACCTCCTCTGTGGCCCACTCGTGTCCACCCCTCCCCCGAGTATTCCCGGCATTGCACTGTGATTTTGGGAACCACAGAACATCCTCTTTCACCATCCATTAACGTTTATGCAATCTGGGGCAAAAGTTGTTACCATTGGTCCTCGAAGACTCGTCTTGCACTCGAATGTCATGTGCAGGGCACCAAAGCCACAGCGGGTTTATTTTTTCCATCCAGTTTCCATGGTCATGGGAGACGGAAACATGCAAGGCTTCTCCAGTAATCGCCCATTTACCTCTGTGGCTAATGTGTGTTTCGCACACATCCACATGTAGGAGGCTTGTTGCTTTTTGTTTTTACTAATTTACACCAAAAATGATTTTTTTTCAAAGAAGTAGATTAGTTTTTCCTCCTGTATGCCTTTGCACATCCATACGTTTCTCTGTTCCTTCGACCAGAAGAAACAGATTATCTTAGTACACATTTAAAGCCCAGCTGATAATGGATTTTTGTGGCCAACACTGATACTCATATTAGGAGTAAACAAAAGGAGAAATAGATCAGTGGATATTCCTATATATACAGAATGTTCACAGACCCATGATCCCACAAGGAAGGCAGTTATTTTAATAAATTCAGCACCCAAATTACATCAGAGCATTAAAACAATACACTTTACTTGTATTGAAACTGATATACATGTCAAAATTCAGAATAAAAAGTGATGGACTTTACAAGCTTAAGGAACTTTACTTGAGTATTTCGATTTTCTGCTACTTTGCACTTTCACTGCTCTACATTTATTTGATAACTTGAGTAAGTAGTTACTTTGCAAATGCAGTGAGACTACAGACACAGAGGATGCTGCAGCAGAGCCGAAGTAAAGAATCTTTGAATTAATTTATTATTTCATCGACAGCTGGACTCAAAATACACCTATTTTATGTTCTATCCTGACTTTATAGTAGACAAATCTGAGTGCTGGCAGCTCAGACTATGTTCTGTATGTTTGTGTGATAGTGGAAAGTGAAAAGATAAAAAAAAGTGTGCATGGGTTTTTGTATCATTTTTGCAATCTACTTCACTGTTTTACCTGTTGTTTAAACTAAAAAGATTAATTATTTTTTAGTTTTAATCAAAAATGAAACCTAATGAGCCTTGGACACGTTCAGTATGTGAACACACCTCCTCCCCCAGCTGAAGGTAGTGACCCTGCAGAGGCAGGAAAACAGGGTTTACCTCGTCTCTCTGCCTCTATTCCACTGTGTATTACCCACTCACGCCACATTAAGCAGTGTATATAATTAATATTGATTACAGCAATACACAGCGAATCCTGCGCCACTTCCCACTCATCCATATGCTTCATACAGAAACAGGTTCTTCACCTGCTGGATTGTGACGTGTGGAGCACCTGAGAGGAATGAATTTGACCTCCCTCAGGGGTGTAAACAGCATTTAAATATGCAAATATATCTGTAGGTTGTGATAATGAGAATGACCCCATCATATAGACTTATTTGCTTAACTTAACCTGCATATCAAACACGTCCGTGCTGGTTTTTCTTCAAGTGGGTGTGCTTGATCGTTGACTGTGTGCACATAGGCTTGCCCCCCCTCATGATTATAATAGTTTCCATAATGGAATAGCGCACTCTCTCAGCTATGGAAGAATATCTGTTTTTCATTTGAAAGACCTTCATCCTGCTGCAGCCGTGTGGGAAGCATCCCCAGTATCATTAGTTACGTTCTGCGCTGCCTTCACTGTGGAGCAGGAGTGTGTGCATCTGTGCTGAAAATGGTTTCTGTTCTTGTCTTACAGATAAAATTGAGGAGGCACAGAAAGAGCTTAAAGATCCCAAAGCCGCACAGAAAGGTAAGAGATATTTAACAAGGAAATATTTGTTTTATTTTTCTTTTGCATGGCAGTTTGTTTTCTCATTCACCACCAGGCAGTTGAGAATGAATTAAATGTATGATTAAACCTAAAATAGTTTTTCTAGCAAAAGCAAATTCAATAGTCTTATCAATAGTATCAATTGTTACAAAAGTCAGTTTGGTTGATAATTATTTTACTAGATCTACATAAATTACATTCACTTGCTTCAAAGGGTAATCAGATAATTAGAGGATTTAAAATGTGTGATCATTTAGAAGTGAAAATAAAATAAAGCTTCACTGCTTCTTTACAGAATTTCCTGATTGGGTGAAACCAATACAATTTACCGGAATGCAAAATGTTTATATGGTGTGTGTGTGAGTGTGTGTGTGTGTGTGTGTGTGTGCGATTGTATTATTGATTCATCAGAAGAATTATTCAGGATTTTGAAATAATTATGTTCTTTAAGGAATTTTATATTTATATGCAAACAGAGTTAAAATAATTGTTTACTAGTTGTTACTAAACCAGATCCTGTCTGGATGTTTGCAGCAGCCTTCCCATTTAATGTTTCTGCTTTAGGAAAAATATTTGCACTAGTAAAATGTTACATTCCTGAGTGAATATTTAATAGCAGCAGGGTTTTAGGTCAGTGCTGGCACAAACATTGTTTTTAATATCTTTCACCCTGAATGTGCTCTTATGGTTCAGCAGTGACTTGACATAATTATAATTATGCTGCAACACCAAGTTAATGACCATTTTGTTTCACAGAAAATAACCTTTTTCTAAATTTGATATACAAACATAGTAGTGTTTTCATATAGAAGGAACACTACATTGCAGTAACACTACAGTGATGCCATTTCTACACACATAAAGAACATTTTGTTTTGTGAAGTGGTTGTTATGTAACTTTGTTCAAATAGAGAAACCAGTTTTGTTGAGCCGAAGCAGCTTCATTGTCTCCATTTAAGCTTCGCTACAACATTGTCCTTTTTAAAAAGCACCCAGCTCATTTATGGGACATGCAAGCTTTGATTGAATCATGCAGGGTAAATGAGGTGAGAGAGAGGCGCTAAATAAAACAAGCACAAATAAGAATATCTCAATCCCCCTCTCACAGTACAGCAGGTACTGATGTCAGGGCCCACCACTCAAAGGTTAATCCCTGGGCTAATGGCCCAGAAGTTAATTCTTTTACGAGCTCTTTCATACTTCATCATTAAAGCTCAACATTGAAATCACATTCTTTATATGGTGATCAAAAAGTTAGAGGATTTAAAATGTGTGATCATCGGGAAGAAAGTAAAATAATGTCAAGCCTAAATCTTGATTGGATGGACTTTAATTTCATCCAAAGACGCCTAAACAGCTAACAACAGAAGTTAAAGCTGAAGACTGACACTTAAAAATGCTGTTTGTTTATGCAGTGTATTTTTTTGTTTTGATGGAAAAGCTGCGGTGAAGTCATGGAATCTCTTTTGAAGACTTGTTCCAGTAGTGGGAAGGAAGAACTAATCCTTTTCCCATGTCTCTCAGAGGCCATTGATACAAATGTGCTTCTTTGTGAGGAGTGTTTTAGATTGAGTTGTTAAAAGTCACAGGGTTTGCTTTGAGTGCATGTTACACTGGTTGTGTCCTCCTCTAGATGCTCACTGGTTGCATGTTTGTGTGGAGAACGGATTAACTTGTGTAAAGACGAGGCGTTCCTCAATCTAATTATGCTTGAGGCTTTGAAGGAACCCTGACCTCATCTTGGGAAATACCTACATAAGCCAGGAAACTGTGACAGGGCACTGCTAATCTTATGCAACATGTCCTTAAAACACTCCGATGACTGAATCACTGTTGTAGGGCCAACACAACCAATTATGGGACACCATGGTATGGGTGTGCCCTTTAAAAACAACGCTCCTTTATTACTGTAACTGTTGTTTTCTCTTCACTGTCTTTGAATTGTTTGTTACATTCTCTAATCAGCCAAGCTTACGTACATGAACAGCAAGAAAAGGGAAAAATTAATGTTAACTTGCGTTATGAAGTGTGGTGTTAGTCAAAGAGCAAATAAATAAAAGTACGAGTGATGTCTGGAAATTATAGAATATACCCCTTACCAATTTCATCAAAAGAAGTTGTTGATAAAGCCAGAGAAAATAAAAAGTTAATGCATTCAGCTTTCATAAAAGCTTTTCTGAGAATGAATGTATAAGTTCTTTATCTTAAAGTTATAGCACTTAAATAGCAGTTGAGCCAGACATTTAGTTTTATGTAGGCCATCAATTATGCAATTGTATTGCACTAAAATCAAACTATATTATTACACATCTCTTGTATGTTGATAAGTATTAAATTGCTGATCTGAATATTTAAAATTAAATAATGTATTAATATTTCTCAATAGGGAGGAGGAGTAATTAGAAGGTTCTACATAATAATTCAGAATACTGTAGAAATTAAAACTCTTTAATCTGACACTTCAGACACTTTTTTTTGGTGTAATGTTATGTCCTCATTTTGTCATCTGTGTTAGTTGTGACTGTGACAGGCATAGTAATTAGCATTGATAATTGACCCATCAATGCTTTGAAAATCCAATGTTGTTTATTCATTATTGATGAGTAAAATTGCACCCATTGTCCTTGTGCTTAATTACTGATGCAAATTAAGACTGTAAATCCAATTAAATGTTACTGGTGTTTAAATAGCAGTTATAAAATATTTAAAATTTTTAAAGCATGATTAAATGTCATAAAAATCTGATCCCTAAGTCACACACATAAGTGTGTTCAGTTTCATAAGCACAACAACAATTCACCTCAAGAAACAGAATGTTTTTTGAGCTCACACATAGGGTAGAGTGTTGGGAAAGGTTTGGATAAAGATGGTGTTATTGTACCAACTCAGCTTCTCTGTCTCTCTATCTCTCCTCAGGGATATCTGAAAGCAGTCGAAGAAATGCAGATAACATAAAAGGCCTAAAGAGGAAAAAGGTTGTTGCAGAGAATCGGCTCGAGAAAATTCCAAAATCTCCAGTCAAGAAGCCCCTACAGTTGAAAACATCTGAAACTGCACTCCACAGAGCTCCATCTGAGGGACAGACTGCTTCTTGCTGCTCATCCTCCAACAGCCCTTCCCACAATCCTTCATCACCCAGTGGGAAGAAAGATCAACAGTATGCCCAACCAGTTGCAGCATCCCCTCACAAGGGGTCATCTTCTGCTGACTCTGAAAGGCTGAAACAGGAAGAATCATCTTCTCGGCCACCATCACTGCAGCCCACTGATGGTGAGGAGGGCTCTTTGATTACTACTAAAGTGTCTCAGTCCAAGGACGGCAAGAGCCGAGACCCCAGCTTTGAGGGAGATCCTTACCACAGCAGTGCTCCACTTGATGTTCTACTTAAAGCCATGGAGCCTGACTTCAGCACACTGGCTGAGAGGAAAAACTCATTGCAGGCCATTGGAAAACCAGCTTCCACACTTACTGCTCAGTCTAGTGGGGAATTAAGAACAATGCCAGCTGTCAATGTTGGTCTCCAGACTCAACCTTCCCATATGCAGACTTATTATATTGACAAACAAGGCAACTTTATTGGCATTGCAGCACCACTACAGGGAAGTGGGCAGACATCTGCACAGGTTACTCCCATGCAGTCCTCTCCGCTTGCTACACCACAGTTTATGCCTGTTGCTTCAAATCCAGATAAACCTAGCTTGCATATGAGCTTTAACAATGGGCCATCCACTATAACTCATGCACCTGTTCCCTCAGGCCCCAATACTTTGCCACAAAGCCAACCACCAGTTGTGCACACATGCCAGTCCCTCTCAGCAAGTGTCCCCAGCACAATCCAAGTCCCAGTTACACCTGGTGGAAACCAAGTTCAGATGACCACGGTAATGAACTTTGGCTCTGAGCAGATTTACAAGGACCAAAAGCCGAAGAAGCCAGGAAAGTATGTTTGTGAATACTGCAGCAGAGCATGTGCAAAACCAAGTGTGCTGCTCAAACACATTAGGTCTCACACGGGAGAAAGACCATACCCCTGTGTTACGTGTGGCTTCTCATTCAAAACCAAGAGCAACTTGTACAAGCACAAGAAGTCACATGCTCATGCCATAAAACTGGGTCTCATCGCACGCTCTGAATCTGGAGGTGGCTCACTCTCTCAAGAATCTGACAAAGCCACCGGTACACATTCAGAGGCGGAGGAGAGTGGGGACAGTGATGAGGAAGGTAGCACTGCTGACTTGGACCCTGACTCATCGCAGAGCAGTGTGGCAGCTTTGTCTGAAAATAGTTTACAGAGTGTAGGTACAACCCAAGCAAGCCATGGGGAAACTGACTCAACAGCTGTGTTTGAGTCAATGAAACCAGCCTCCGGTCAGAGGGCTCATGAGCCCAAAGTGACAGCTGCACTCCCAAAAGTTGTTGTGTATCCAGTTAATGTCTCCCCTCTGAGGGCAGACAGCCCAAGAGTTACAGGTACAGCGCCCGAGCAAGCTGCTGCACAACGGCAACGAGAGTTCCAGACTGCCAATCTAAGATCAAGCATCACAGTCCTGTCATCTCTGAAAGAGGTAGATGGTACAAATCCCTCACTAGATACTGTGAGTGAAGATGAAGACCATCAGTGTAAGTCTCCGCTGTTGGGTGGACATGCTCAGCTTCAAAGGCAACAAGCAACAGACTATTCTCAACAGCAGCAGGTGAAGTGTCTGCTTAGTCCTCGCAGTTTGGGGAGTACAGATTCTGGCTACTTCTCACGTTCTGAAAGTGCAGACCAGGCCATGAGTCCACCCAGTCCATTTGTTAAGATAACTCCACCAGTGGACATTGACATTGCCAAGAATATTCTTCCCAATGTCCCTCCTGCGGTCGCCACAGTAATGCATGTAGCAGCTGAGCAAAAGCAGCGGGCCACAGAAGGACAGATGCGTCCACCATTGGAAGCCAAAGCACTCTCTCTGGAAGAACGGATTTCAAAGCTGATATCTGATAATGAAGCAGTTGTTGACAACAAGCAGCTGGACAGCGTAAAGCCAAGGAGGACATCTCTCTCACGGAGAGGGAGTATTGACTCTCCCAAATCGTACATATTTAAAGACTCTTTTCAGTTTGATCTTAAACCAATGGGAAGAAGGTCAAGTTCCAGCTCAGACATCCCTAAGTCCCCATTCACCCCCACAGATAAATCAAAGCCAGTATTTCTTCTCTCTGTACCTTCCCAATACCCACCAATGGATTGTTTGCCAATAACGAGGAGTAACTCTATGCCTACTACACCGGGACACTCTGCTCTTCCCCTTAACGTTGCCCCCCTCCCACACCCTTTGCGAATTTGTCAGTCATTTGATGAAAAAATTAGTTCTTTGAATGATGATGTATTTTCATCAGCTCCATCAACCCCAAATCCAGCAATACATTCTCGTACCTTAGTCAGACAAGCAGCTGTGGAAGACTTTTCCACCAGTGAGGGACATGGCCTCCCTAGTGTTCGCTCCATGGATGATGGCTATCATGGTCCGAGCAGCGCCGCAGAATTAATGCAAAGAAGCAGATCTTTTGAGCACCACCAGGACCGGAACAGAAAGCCTCAGCAGAATAAAGGCACAATGTATGAGTGTGAAACTTGTCGTAACCGGTACAGAAAGTTAGAGAATTTTGAAACTCACAAGAAATTCTATTGCTCTGAGCTTCATGGTCCAAAAAACAAGCCAATTACTGTCAAAGAATCTGATCAAGATGTTTTTCACGTTAACATAATGCAGCCCCTGGTCCCAAGATCAACTTCTGGCTCAGGAATACTTGATCAACAGACTTCAATTCGGAAGAGAAGGAAAATGAAAAGTGTTGGTGATGAGGATGATCAATCTCCTACTGACACTAATCCACCCTGTTCAGTTAGTTTTGAGCTACCTACAGCTTTGGCAAATCGAACTTATTCTCAGCATAATGTAATAGTCGACATACAGCCCAAAAACAACCAGTCAAAACTACCTCAGATTCAGCTCATAGCAAGAGGCATTAATACTCCAGATTCCAGACTGTCACCAATACGAGAGACCCAGATCAGCACCTCTACAAAAGGTGAACTGCAAAGGCAAGGCAGTGGTACGTCAGTCATTAGACACACCAACTCTCTCAGTAGACCCAATTCATTTGAGACAGAATCCATTGACAGGGCCTCTCCTGTTGACAGTATGGAGAAGGATCCCCTAAACAAGCTCAAAACAGATGCAGTAGCAAATGTCTCAGCTGACAGCTACCATGAAAAACTATCCAAACCCAAGAGTACTGACTATGGACAACAAAGGACAGAACAATGCACTGAAGCCACCGTAGCAACAGTTGGTGAAAACTCTACTCCTGTCCATCAGTCTCGTCTAGTTCGTCAAAATAACATACAAGTTCCTGAGATTCTGGTCACAGAAGAGCCTGACAGAGAACATGACACACAGACTACTGAGCCAGCAGATAAGCCTGCAGATCAGTTCAGCTGGCCTCAGAGAAGTGAAAGTTTGTCAAAGTTACCGGCAGAGAAACTTCCACCAAAAAAGAAAAGAATTCGTCTTGCTCAAATGGACCACTCCTCAGGTGAATCCAGTTTTGAGTCCAGCCTCTCGCGAAGCCTGAGTAGGGACAGCAGTCTTTCGCGTTGTTCCAGCATCTCAGCCTCTTTTGACAGAGATGAGCCATCTAGGTCAGAGAGTCCTTCTCGAGGGGAGTGTGTCAGCAAAATTCCAGAGCCTCAAGGTCTGCCAGCAGCATTCAACACCCTTGGTGTGCCTGGAATGATGAGGCGTGCCGCATCTGAACAGATCACTTGTACTCAACCCTCTATTGAGATATCATGTGACTACCGTAGCAAGTCTTTTGACTGTGGCAACGTTTCTCCCAGCAGATCTCTCTCACCAATTGGACAGCCAAAAAGTGGACAAATCTCACAAGTTGCCCAGGTGCCACTTATTGAAAGAAGGCGGGGGCCATTAGTTCGCCAAATGTCTTTAAAGATAGGCCCAGAGAGTCAGCAACCTGTTAGAAAAGTCATACCTCACGACAAACCTCCAATTACAAATGTTAGCTCTTTAACTCAGAATAGATCACAGCAGATTCACATCGCCAACAGGCGCACCATGGCCCAGCCTTTTATTCTGCATACTGGAGATTCACCCTTGCAAAAGAATGAGCAAATGGTGCAAAGCATTAATCTGGGTAGCCCAACTCAGCAGCCTCAAGTCCACGGCCTTCCACATCCTTGGCACCAAACATCAAAGGTTCAAATATGCCAAAAGATACAACAGCCGATGAGCCAGATTTTAGTTTGTCGCGAGAATGTAAAAAACAAACCAGCCAACTCTGAAGAAAATAAATGTTTTGTGCCCAAATACCAAATGCAGTGTCCTGCTCTAAGAGCAAGCCAAACATTTTCTTTCTCCAGCACACAGGGAACTCAGATAGCCTTGCCAGTTTTAACAATACCTATTGCCAATCCAATTTTAAGCATTTCGAAATCATCAGATGTACTCCAAAATGTATATGTTGCTCAACATAATCAGCAGGCCTCTGACATTAAGACACAGACGGTTGTTCTGTCTGGTGAACAGCGAAGGGACCCGTTTCATCAGACCCAAGCAGGTGCTGTACCACTGCCACAGATCCTCATCACTCATGAGCAGATGAACCCTGCTCCCTCTGTGTCCAATAAAAATAGCCTGTCATCCACTCACAGTGTAGAGAGTGATACTCAAGCTGTTCCAACTGTAAAGAAGGATAGGACTCACCCTCAAACTGTTAGCACTCACAACCATACTGGAGAAAGAGCACCTTCTCTTGGGTCCTTACATTGCACTCAGAAACTGGCATCAGTAACTCTCTGCCCACAGCAGGAGCCCACTGCCTCAAGTAAACGAATGCTGTCACCTGCAAACAGCTTGGACATCTACATGGAAAAGCACCAAAAACGAGCCAAGGATGAGCATGGTGTGGCCTGTCTCACTGATGGCAGATCAGTCAATTATCTCAATTCCAAAATGTCAGAGGTTACCCGACAGAGGAAGCTAACACTGGTTAGGCAAGTTTGCACAACTGAACCAGTGGACAGTCCCATTGAAACTGAAGCACCACCTCTGCCGCAGGTTAAAGCAGATGGGGAGAAGGACTCAGAGGCTACTGATGATGTTAAGCCTATGTCACCTGACAGTACTGGCCTGGAAAAAGACACAAGCATTGTTATTGGGGAAGTGAGCCCCGCCCTGAATACTACAGCTGGTAGCCAAGGTACCACCATACCAGTTAATAACACTCTGAAACCCCAAGAGAAAGCTGAGGAACAGAGATGGACTCCTGCCAAATCCCCAACTCGGCCCTCCAGTTTCCAAGGTGGCCAGATGAAGCTGACTACATCAGTGTCTGTGGTTAACACAAAAGACAGTCATCGCCTGTCTTTCCCCAGCCTGAAGACTGCCACCACTTTCACATGGTGTTTCTTGATGAAGAGGAAGCCTCTTCATGTTCCACAGACTGACCTGAAGACTTCTGCGTATGCTGTCTGGACAGTCAACCCCAACAACCAAAACCCACTTGGGTTGCCCACCAAGGTTGTCATGTCTCTGTTCGATTCCAAGCAGAGCTCCAAGAAAATACACTACACTTCGGCCATCAAAACCAGCAAGAAATCTGACATCTTGTCTTACTCAAGCAAGCTGAAAGACGTCATGCCCAGGGTACGAATTCATTTTTTACCTTTTTTGCCACCTTGTTTTTGAAACAGGTCAATAAATGCATCAATCACTTTGACTATTTGCAGGTGCCAATACCCCAGAAGTCTACATCTGTTGAAACCAGAAGTAAAGTGCAACCAGAAGCTCAGACCAGCACTGAGTCAGAGAAGGAAGTGACATCTAAAACAGAACCAAGACGGGTCAAAATATTCGATGGCGGGTACGGTTCAAAACAATAAAAACATTTGATATTGCAGTTAGGAATCGTATTTGCTTGGTTGTGCATGTTTGTGCGTCCATGTGTCCCTCATGGTTCTATTGTAATCCCACAGATACAAATCTAATGAGGAGTATGTGTACGTACGTGGGCGTGGACGCGGTAAATACATCTGTGAGGAATGTGGGATCCGCTGCAAGAAGCCCAGCATGCTGCGCAAACACATACGCACCCACTCTGATGTCCGGCCATACCACTGTGTCCACTGCAACTTCTCCTTCAAGACAAAAGGTTAGAACTCAGTCGATCATTGGTTAAACTCACATTTGTTGATTAATTTTCTTAAATCTTCTCAGTGAGTCTCAGTACTTTCACAAATAAATCAATCATACAAAATCAAATAGTTTTTTTCAAAACAATTGCCTTCACTGTATGTGGCTCTAAATTGCTGGATATATACACACATATACTGTACATCATGATGCATAAAGTACCACAAATTTCAATGAAATTACACTCCTGATCTTAGACTTGAACATACAATTTGTTTCACTACAATTAACATTTGAAAGAATATATTCTGGTAACTGGAAAATTTCATGACAAGTACATGTTAATTACTAAGCAACACATTGAAATGACACCCAAATAACCACAAAATGTATCCAAAATGATTTTACAAGCCTTTTCAAAACTGCTTATTTGAATATAGCAGATTATTATTATTTAATTACTGGGGTAATTTTCCATGAACTTTTTGCTAATTTTTTGTGAAATTTCAAATATGTTGCTTAGTAATTACCACCTACTTGCCTTTCAATTTGTGTAACTGTAAAATTACGCTTTACCTACATTTTTAATATGTAGCCTTCTACTGCTACAGCTCACTTCTTCCTTTTAGTAGCTATGAAATTCAAGATGTGTTTCACCATCTCTTAAACCAAGACAGTATGATTCACCATTCTTTATCGAACTTCCCTACCCACGCCGCGCTGCAGAACAGTACTTGGTGTCACAGCAACCCACGTTCATTTAAAAATGTCTTTATCAGTTACTCACCCTTTACATACAGCTTGCCCAAAGACCACATTCTCTTACATAAACTCCTGTGCTATTGTTCAGGCTCTACCCACCCGTAAGACCTCATTGACTCTCCTCTTGCAGGAAATCTGACCAAGCACATGAAGTCCAAGGCCCACAGTAAGAAATGCATGGAGATGGGGGTTCCTGAAGGTCTCATTGAAGATCAGGATGCAGAGGATTCAGGTACATAAGGATCATCGTGTTCTCCAAAACTATAACTTGTTAAAAAAAGCAAAAAATGTCTATGTTCTTTCTCTAAGGGTTTATTTACAGCATATTGTTACAAATGTAATAGATCTTGTTTACCCCATTTGCTTTTATTTCAAACAACAGGAATGACCTTTTCAGAATAGTTCTCCGACATGAGATATAAAACCCTGATTGTCCCTGCTTGTGCTCTGTTGCTAGGTTGATCAATAGCTTTGCCACGGTCTAATTAGAAATTCTAAATGCAGCTTCTTCCTCTGTTAACTCAAAGCACATGTGGGCGGCATGCACAGCGTTTAGAAAGAGGAAATTGCTGCGTCTAATTTTAGAAAAAAAAAGAGAGAGAGTGAGAGAAGCTGCCTGAAAGCATTCTATGGTCCCAGCATATTTGTTTTTCCTCCTCTGCCTGTGATGGAGCTCAGGGGCGTATGGTGGTCAAGGGTGTGAAACTATGCAGCCGCAGCACAAAACATTACTGAATTGCATTCTTAGCTATGGACTTTCTCGCTGTGTGATAACAGAAGATGTTTAATGAATGAAAGTGTATATACTACCAAAGGGCGTATCTATTTTCATACCAGCTCTGATGACTCATATGTACTGTGGAATACCAAGAATAGATTCCATCTTACAAGTTTTGTCATCTGCAGGAGACCGCAGCCAGGTGAGCAGCGCTGACCGTCAAGATTCAGATGGCGATGACTCCGATGGGCCGGATGATGAGGAGAATGACGACAACGAGGAGGAAGAGGAGGACAGCCAGGCAGAGTCGGGCCTGTCCACCAACCCCTCTGTCTCCGCCAGCCCACAGCACATCCCCTCCAAAGAGGCTGAAGTCCCTCCTAGTGCCCTCCTCGCCCAGATGTCAATCAGCTCAGTCTCCTTACCTTTCTCCCAGCCTCAAGCTCCTGAACCCCCCACATCCGACTCCGAATCTGTCCCCATGATGAGCCCTGTGTCCCTGAGCAAGCAGATATCCATCTCTGGGTCATCATGCGGCCCAGTCCACTTCCCTTACTCTCCTCCACCTGTTGCTACCACATCAGACTCCTACACTTCAGACACAGAGTCAGTGCACATGATGAGCCCAGTGTCACCGTGCAGGCAGATGTCCATCGACTACCCTGACTTTGATGTGCCCCCTAGTCCCCCAGTGCCAGGCAAGGGCCCCAAGCTAGTCCAGGTGAGACCCAAGTATTCTCATTGCATCTCTCTCCACTCCTCCCTGCCTGCCTCCTTTCTTTCCTATCCATACCCTTACTTTCAATCCTGCATGCGAGGCACTTCCACAAAGCTCCCGTGAATGCTCTGAAAAGGTGAATAGTGTTCATAATCCTGATTCGCTTTCATAGATTGATCCAAACACCATTTCATCTTCTAAGAATGTACTTAAAAAAGGGAAAGGGAAAGGGAAAAAAGGGAAAATCGAGTATTTTTAAGCCTGGGCCCTTTATTTACATATTACAGTGTGTAAATCATTCATACTTACCAATATTTTTGGAATCGGTTCAGTAGATCGCCTCAGCTGCAATATAATTCTTTGGGGTAACTCTGAGCATCAAAGGTTCATCCACTTAAAGACAACAGTAGAAGCGTAAGACAGGAACTGGCAGCAAGATGGCTGAGTATGTAACTGATTTTGTCAATGTAGATAAGGCAACAACTGTGACAACTGATCAAGAGAGATTTGAGTGAGACTTCTTGAACTAGACTTCATCTAGGTCAAAAAACAGATTGCAAGGAGTGTTGCTCAGTTGAGGAAAATGGTGGCCCTCTGGTGCTCATCAGTTTAGGGACCTTGTTCTTTCAGAATCGTAGAAAAAGTCTAATGCACTCATAGGGTAATGAGTTAAAAAATAATGGCTGTTGAATCACAGCAACACAGACATCATCTAGATCATCAACATCAGTTAAATATTCAACCATGTAGGATAGGAATCTTGGTGTCAGTGGCAAAAAACAAGCACTTAACATGGATGTAACTTTAATAGTCAGAGTTGCCCCAAGGATAACATGGAAGCCATTGCAAATCAAAATAAAGGGTCTAGGTTTGAAAATACCAGAATTCCCTTCAAGTCAAGAATGATGACATAATGTTGAATTTTTCTCTTTTCACAGGATACCTCCCCTGCTCTTCCTAATGTGGTAACCAGTGAATCGGGAATACCGGTGGACCGGAGCACTCAGACTTCCTCCTATGTTTCTCAAGGCCCCATGCACTTTCCCCCACAGGGTCTATCCCAAACACTAGGAACAGAGACCCAGACCCACCTGTTCAGTCACCTGCCCCTGCACTCCCAGCAGCCTTCTCGCTCCTCTTACAGCATGGTCCCAGTTGGAGGGATCCAGCTGGTGCCCGCTGGCCTGGCAGCTTATTCCACCTTTGTACCAATCCAGGCTGGGCCTGTCCAGCTCACTATCCCAGCAGTGAGCGTCATTCACAGAAACACAAGCCCTTTACCAGCTTCCAACTCTTCACCCCAACCAGAGGGCTTGCAAGCCCAGCCACTTGTGGTCCAGGAACCAATCAGCAGTGTCCTGCCCTGCTTCCCTCTAGGGCAGGTTGCTGGCCTGCAGGCTCAAACGATACAGCCACTCGGTCTGGAGACACTTAACCTCATGGGGCTGACCAACACAGGCCTGGCATCCACCCATCTATTAAACCAGCAAGGGCTCACTCTCAATGCCACCCTCGGGCTGCAGGTTTTAACTGCCAACCCCACCTCGCAAAGCAGCACTGGCCCCCAGACACATGTCCCAGGCCTGCAGATAGTTAACATTGCACTGCCTGCAATCATTCCTTCTCTCAGCCCTCTCTCCACCCTCAGTCCTCTGCCTGGGTCGTCAGAGAGGCAGGGCAGCCCTGAAGATCCAGGAGCACAGCCGTCTCAAAGTGAACACGGGCTCGGTTCTTCACAGAGTTGCATGTCTGCTTCATCTCCCACCGCGCTAAAGGTCAGCAGCTCTCCAGAAGTGACCTCAGGCAGCAGGGCTAGCCCTGGAGGTAGCAGCAGAGCTGAGCTCACACAGACTGTTGAGAGGGAAGAGAGGGAGAAATCCCCACAGCAGCATCAATCACCAGCTCCTGAGAGCCGAGTAGACGGTGCTAAGGAGTCATCAGTCGAGGGAGCGAGTGATCCTGCACCACATAGAGCACCACCAGTGACCAGCTGGCAGAAGGTAATTGATGACGATAATGAGGTATCCAGTGATGATGAAGACAGACTGGTCATTGCCACCTGAAGACCCCAAGTTGAAAGCTCTTCTTGTTCTCTTTTTGTAATTCTTGTCACTTTGTAAGACTGAAAACACTTTTCAGGGGTTTGTTTCTTTGCAAATCACCTTTCAAAGCACAGATGCTGACATTCATATTGTATGTGCAATCATATGATAATTATAATGATGACCAATCATTTTATTTTTACTTTTTTTGTCAGCTCCAGACAATTTCTTTTTTTTTTGTACATGTTGTATAGACAATTGTGCCTTTATGGAGTTTCTTGTTTAGGAACCTGTACATAATTCCTTATACATTCAGTAGTTGCTTGTGTTTATTTCAGAAAAAAATAAAAGTAAAGAGAGGCATAACAATGGAGGATATCAGTTTTATTTTGGAGGATTTGTCATTCGTAAATTTATGGAATTATAAATGTTGTACTGGTATATGTACATTTCTATGGATTATCGGGCAATGTTTCTGTGTACAGATGTTGTGTTCAACTATTTATTATAATCCATCTAGTGCCCATTATGATTCATAAGTCCATAGGTATGTGCATTATGGTAGCTTTACATTGCTGTATCAATATTCTTAACTGTATCAGTAAAAATTTGTTTACAAACATTAAAGCGGTGTCACTGTAATTTGTCAGTTACACAATAGAAAGTTTGTCACTAGATATTTTCAGGTTGACTCTGAACTGCAACTATATTACAACTATCGTGAAGTCGGTGAGTGTTTAATGTGGGACTGCGGTGTGAAATTGATTTAGTTTGGTATGTGTTTATTTGATTCACAGAAAATGAATCATCAAACAAAACTAATCCAGCTAGTTTGATATTTAATTTTAAAAAAAAATCACAAAAATTCATTCTCCTATTTGAAAACAATTTTTGTGTTGGTTTGAAAAATCAAGACAGAAACATCATCATGGCCTCTGGGAATTATTTTTTATTTTATTTTTTTTTACAATTTGCTGACATTTGGCACTACACACAGAATTGATATTCGAGAACATACTTTAAATTAAGCAATAACTAACTAGTGTGTGTGTGTATATATATATATATAAAAATTGAAAAATCAAGACATTAGAAACATCATCATGGCCTCTGGGAATTATTATTTCTTTTACAATTTGCTGACATCTTACTGATTTAACAAGTGCACCAGCTGTACAATTCGATAGCACAGGTAAAAAAAAATACTTGTGCGAGTTTTAAGACAACACATCTTATTTAAGCTATGGAATATAAAATTCTCCTATCTTTGCGTACTACAGCTCAGCCTTTCTAACCTTCAGGTGTGCCTAAACTATACACCGGGAGCTTCTTTAAAACACAAAGATGAAAAAAATCCATATTGTGCGTCTCTAACTGAAACAGTGAACTTACTGGGAATCCCAGATGTTTTTTTCTGCAATACAATCTCTAAAAAACAGAGATCAGTCCATATCAAGCAACAAATATGCAAATATAAATATATCTGTGGTAGGCCAATGTAAGCCCATATTGTCATCCAACTGATAAATTGGTTGAGCTCTTACATAAATACCTGGTTGTGTAATTTTCTCAACAGATTTCAGCAGTGCTGTTCTGCTTGATAACGTTTCTATGAAGCTCAACAGAGGGAGGAATTTCAATATCGCTGGTTTGTTTTATATGACGACAGAATAATGTAAGAATTTCACGCTGTATACAGTAAAACAATTCAACCTCCTTCACCATCCCACACCAACAGTAAGGGGGATCTTTTGTGCGGGAAACATCAGTGAGATTTAATCCTCAGGAGACAACCTCGGGATCCTCCAATTATCACAATAATACCTCTGAATTAAAAATCTCTAGTTGCTGATCAAAAAAGGGGCTTTTTATTAATATGACGTTATACTTATTATGACTATATTTGGTTTATTTTACACCTACTGTACAGGAGGAGTCAGGGTAATGAGCTCCAAGAGGACTGTGACCAAACATAGCAATCTGGCCTCAATGAGGGAGACTTCTCTCTCATCTCAAGAGGCTTTACAGTGATAACCTCCTTGTTCCACCCCATTCAGAAGGTGACTCATCCATCTCCAGAACAGACCCCATCGCTCTACCCCCTCCTCTACCCCACAGCTGAATGAAACGTGTATGGGGAAGCTATAGTAAAGCAAACAGAGACACCTAGAGGTCATTATCTGCAAGTGCTAAGAAAACAAAAAGCAGGATGATGAAGCGAAGCGCCTGATCAGCAAAAGAAATCTCTATCAACATCCCTTAATTAAGGTATCCATATTTTAACCAAAACTTTATAAAGCTGCATCGGATGCTACTCAGTTTCTGTCATGAGCACAAGCTTTTCTCCTGACCAGTGGAAAGTCACAGCACCAGCCTGTGATTGAAGGCCTCAGAGGTGCAGTACGTCAGGAAACTTTACCGGAGAAATTTCCACTCGGAGCATGCGTGAACACATAAGCAAGGTCAGTTTTCCACTGCTGATGTGATTTAGGGAAATGAAGCACTCCTCAGTTTCCACAGTTTATTACAACTAGAGGAAGGAAAACATGAGATCAACGGCCAATTTGGAGCTTGTTTGTACTTTCTTTTGTCAATTAAAAAAATGCAGCAGTTGTGGAGCAAAAGGGCAAACATGACGTTATAATTACTGCAAAGGGATGATGTGAGACAACATTATAGGAAGACAGATTATCTCATAGACTCTAAATGTTGATTTATATGTAAACATCTGTATATGAAGCCATGTTGCTTACACATTATACTTTTAATTACCAGTTGAAATGTTTTACATCCAGCAGGAATCATGCTCAAAAAATGATTATAGATTATAATGCCTGTGCTGGTTATGTAATGTTGGATGTAGTGTCCAATATAACCCTATAATACTGTATTTCTGAGGAACAGAGAATGGGGAGTATTAAACTTTGAGTTTTATTCCAACTCACTGCTCCAGTCCAGACCATGCAAAGGGCAAACTCTCCTCCTACCTGGCAGCCTCATTGTCTGTGTACAAAGTGGGCTGGCTCTCAAAGTTCAAACTTCACTATGTGACAACATACTTTTTATTCAATTTTTTTTAGTAATTACCGTACTTCAGTTATTGTGAATTAAAAGAGGAGTTTGTTTGAAAAGTATCTACTTTGTGAGATTCAGTGTTGTGCCCCAGTTATTTGTAATCTCAGAGTTCTTAAAATAACAGAAAGATACGAAGGTCTGGAAAGGAATAAAATATTTTGTACTTCATGTGATGATAACTGCCTTGGGGATGAATATCATGTTTCATTTGAGAGTAAAAACACAAGTATTGTTGATAAAACAATGAAATAAGTCAAAATACTTTGTTAATCATCTGTCTATGTTTAAACTTGTATTGTAATTGCAGATGAACCAAAGATTGCATGTAAACTAGGATTATTTCTGAGTAATCTTTTGCTTTGCTTTAAATAACTTGGCTTGAACTTGGGAGTCTATTCTGGTTGTTTACTTTTGTATTATGCTTTTGTTTTATGTTTGTACTCCACACCACATTGTAGTGGTCAAGATTAAAGAAAAAAAATCAGAATCAATATAAGCATGTTGAAGGATGGTACTCAAAAATAACCTTGTGATGTTACTTCCACTTGGTTTGAAACTCTTTTTCTTTTAATGAAAGCATGATTTTTTGTTTTTTCCATGTTGTGCAGCTCTAGTATCAAAGTAAAGCTATGAGATACTAGAGCTGCACAACATGGAAAAAACCCCCCCAAAAAATCAAGGTATAACGATTGCAATGTGAATAGTGGGAATAATATAAATTCATAATAACTGATACACTGGCCGGATTTTCAAGGCTTCTTGAGCGTTACCTGAGCGGGCTAAGCAATAATAACAACAACATGATAATAGTAGTATTCACTCAATAAACATGTTAATGAATATTGAATAAATAATGTGCTGCACCAATTGCTCTGAAAAAAAAGGGATTTGCATCTGGTCACGATGGAAAATGTTGGTTGCAGTTGCATAATTTCTAAAAAACCTAATCTGAAGGGAATAAAAGTTTGGTATTTATTGTTGACTACAGTCTTTCTGCTGTTAGCCAAGAAAAGTTGATAAACATCCAAAGTTTAATGCCCTCAATATTTTGTCAATTTGTTCCTCTGGTATTGAAAATTATACTGAATCTTGTTGTATCAAAGACTTGTGTATCCTGACAACACTAGTGCTGTGTTTAAGTTATGTCTTTGCTCTCATTGTGTTTCTTTATGGCTTTAAATAATATTAATTCTTACCTTCTTCCTTCCTGATGTCCTTTGTGATTTCAAACAAGGAATTTTTCTTTCTCCTGCCAAATTCAAAACAATGTAAATCTTACAGTAAATGACTCCTCCTCCTGTTAATTGTTCTTGGTTTATTTTTGCCTTTGTTTTTTTTAAGCAATGTTTTATCTCTTGAATGCTTTTGTCTATACTTTTTTGTCACAGTGTTATTGTCTCCCTACCTATTCTAACGTTATTTTAGTCAATTTCAGCAAAATATATGTTTTACTTCTACCTAAATAACACTTAATATCTATACTCTCAACATTATAATATACTTCTTTATGTAATGTTCACAACTACAACGCTTGCCTGCCACCTGCCGTCTCATTACTGCCACTGCAGCTCAGCCACAGAGTCCGACAGAAGTGTGGTACAGGTCGCATTCAATCACCCGGCGTCTCCCCCATCATCCACTCACTCACAGCCAAGGCATCTCAAAGTCTTCCACTCCGCCTGCACGGCTGCTTATCAGCCGCCGACCACTAACAAACATCATCGTCTGGGTACGAGCCAAAGGACAACAGAGAGCGGAGCAGCAGCAGCAGCAGGAGCAGGAGGAGGAGGAGGGGAGGTGGGACGCTCCTGTATAAAGTCAAAGGGCTGAACATGTGGGGCCACACTGACAGAGACTCTGCACCGCTCCTGCGTCAATCTCTGAGGACGACCAGCGAGACTTTGTTCCGAAGAGAGAATCACTGGATCTTTAATTTTACACTTCTCGAGGATTATTATTACTTTTGCCGAGCAAGACGAACCTGAAAAATGGATTTACACGTTTTGATTTCCGTATCAGTGATGTACTCCTGGATTTTGTGCACAGGTAACTTTTGCCGAACGCGTCTCTCTATCTATTCTACCTATGTATCAACATGAGTTAATTTGTACTTGTTTATATATTAAATAAGCAATAGTTGAATTACTAATATAAAGAGTAAAGTTGGAATACTATCTGCAAAAGCTGCAGAGCACAATCCTGCTGCAACTGCGCAGATAACACTTTAGCTTTACGCTCATTCCTGACATTTAATGTTTTATGTTTTAAATGCAGTGTTTTAATGATGAGTATTTCATTGCAGTACTTGCAGCGCCTTCTGGAGAGACAACCACCGCCTCCACCACCACCACCCAGGGGCGCCATGTGCGGACAAAACGCTGCTCCTGCGCAACTTTCCTGGACAAGGAGTGCGTCTACTTCTGCCACCTGGACATCATATGGGTCAACACACCTGAGTAAGTCACCGTTATGTAAATGTTTAAACAGCAGGAAAATGTTATACCTCTCTTTAAGTAGGCTACAAACTGAAAGTGTCCGCAGAAAACAAGTATTCAGCTAATTACTCTCTCAAATATTGGATAGACGTTGAAATACAAGACGTATTGGACGGATGATTAGCTAACAGTAACGTTAAGCTAACATTTTGAGTACGTTGTCGACTTTTTAAAAACACTTTTCGCGAGTTTACCTGACAACAAACTAGAGTTTTTCATACCTTGTTAGCGCTGGGTAACATTCCCTTGTGCATTTACAAGTTAAACGAGCTGACTTTAACGCATTTTAGCGTGAAAAAAGACATTTTCTTTCGCCCGTTAAGTTCAGTTTGTTTGATTCGAATTGTGTTAACTTTCCAGGCGCGTGGTCTCCTACGGACTGGGCAACGCTCCCAGGACGAAGCGCGCGGTCGTGGGCTCCATGGCAACCAGCAGCAGCAGCAGCGGACCCCGCTGTCAGTGTTCCCACGAAGAAGACAACACATGCAGGAACTTCTGCCGGATGGAAAAACACCTCAGGTGTGTAATTTGCACTTTTATCCCACTTTCGAAAAAGTCTCATTAGCACGCGATAACAACAACAACCCAAACACGGATCATAGTTCATGTCGCTGATACTCGGAATCGCCTCAGTCTATCATTTGTGTGTGCATGTGAGGACAAGTTTCGTCTGATAAATGTCTCGAAACTGCCTGATGAATAATGTTAATGGGATCCCGCTCTCATCGTGCGCTTTTCCAGGTATGAGACGCTGCCAGACACGGTGATCCGCTCCGCCCAGGGCGATGGTTGTGCCGAGGCGCAGTGCAAACACAAGCTGGCAGCCGACACGGGCAGGATTAAAAGGTAAGACGACCTGCTCACTCTGAATGGGGCTGAATAGCTCGGAGCGTATTTGCAAAAAAATAAATAGATGGACGGGGTAATTATAACCTCACTCGCACTGAGGTCTTTTGTAGGGCAACATGTAAATGTCTGCATGTGTCTGAGATGAAAACAGTCAGCACGTGTTTCAGAGGCAGGAATTTCATCAGTCCCTGAAGCATTAAACTCCCTGTACATTTTGATGACAGAGCAGCATTATGCATTCCATAAAACCTCTGAGATTGTGTGGAATTGTGAGCTGCATCACTTTCCCTCACCTTTCTGAGAGAGTAAATGAGCTCCTGTGCTGCAGCAGCACTCATGTACCATCATGTCTAAGACTCCCAAATTTGCAGCGCCATTTGTCTGACAGATTAATAATTGGAAACATAACATTTAGTCTCCTCCAACCTCTCCAGAGTGTGTTCTGCTTGACACTCTGCCTACTTAGTGGTTTGAATGTTTGACTGACAGCTCAAGTCCACCCAGGTGTGGGTTCACCTTTTACATAACCCTGAGAGATCGATGGTTCAGATGTCTAATCGTTCTCTGTCTTTGTGTTCAGGATGAAGAATGGCAACAAGAAACGGGTGTCGCCTCTAGCGATCAGGGCCGCCTTGAAGACCAGCCTGCTTCTGAAGAAATGGAGGGCGAGACAGCGCCACAGGGCGAGGGCATGGGAGGGCGAGAGCGTGGCCTCCTAAAGACGACAGATAACCTCCGCGCCTTGTCATACAGAGGGGGGACGGGTTTCATAAGCCCTTTCTCTACAGCCAATGGAAGACAAAGGAGAGCCCAGATATGGCCGGGAAACTTCCTCCATGTTGGCTTCGAGAGCATTCACGACTCAACCCGGCTGCACTTCATCAGTCAGATGAACGAGGGCAGAGACAGCAGACACGGAGCTCAGGTGAAAGTAGATAAGCTGAGCGGAGGACTCGGCCGAGGACATTGATTGATCCTGTCGGTGTCAGGGTCAGACTCAATCACCGCTCCTCATATGGACTAAAAAAAGAAAAAAACACCACAGAGCATTTCAAACACTTGACTTTACTGGAGGGATTCCACATACAGTCAATCCTTCCACTGCCGTATACGGAAGAGGGCAGTCCTACTCATTATATTTAAAGATGCCATTACTTTTCCTCACACAAAGTTGCAGAACCAGACTGTTACGTCTACGTAGAAGGGATCGTGCGCCTCGTCACTGCTTCACACAAGGCGATTTTTCACCGACTGAAACTATTTACTGCATTTTACGTAACAGGTCGTCCCCTGTGTATCAGGACACAGGTCACTGTAGCTGTGCAGTACAGTAGCTGCTGGGAGTTTTTTCATTTATCATAATTTAATTGTCCACTAAATATGCTATCTATGTATGTTGATGCCACTATTTATTTATTCTTTTTGTATGTTGTGCCATATTGGCCCGTCACATGTTTGGTTTTGTCATTTCTGTGAAATGTCTTGTCACCAAAGTGCCAAGTTTTGGCCAATCTTAAATAAATTTGTACAAACTTATTTAAAAAGTCAGCGCCTTTATCCTGCTGTGTTGTACGTGCAATGTTTCCACTGTAGTTGGAGGAATAACTTTCTGTGAACGTTGAGCTCTATAAATCAGAGATGTAACAGAATAAGTATGAGCTCAGTATTAAATGATTTTAAAGATATAGTATGTAAGAATTTAAAATGTAACTAAAATCATCAACAGTGTTACATCAGGTTTTAAGTTATGTCAAAGATATCTAATGTCTGAAGTCTTCCTGACGGTCAAAAGCTCCTTAGTTAGTTAGCACATTTAGCAATGCAGCTAGCAAACTAGACCAAGAGCTTGGAACACCAGGAGAAAGTTGTTGTTCTGACAGAGAACTAACTAACTAACAGCAGCTTCAGACAGCAGCAGTTAGCGGTTACTCTTGCGATGTACTGTCTTTTACTTGGAGTATGATTTCTTTCTATCTATTCAGTCATTATCTTTGCCAATGGAAAATCTCGACGTTTCATAGTCCAGAAAACATTTCTGGAGCTTCACAGCAAAACAAGCATTGCAGCATTCTCCTAAACAACTGAAGTATTTGGGGACTTGTTTTAAAATGTAAAAATCCAACAACCAATGAACACAAAAAAGGGTTCCCTACAGCTTGTCCGATGTAAGCCAAGTCACCAGAAGCTCCAAGAAACCAAGCTGATTTGAAAAGAAGTTAATAACACACTCTTTCAGGACAAAATCTTCACTGTCGCTGTGAAGCTAAAAGCGCTAACGTACATCCCATCAGAAGTGGGTGAACTTTTCTTTTAAGTTGAAAGGTACACAAACAAGTGAGATAAAACACAAGAGACGGGGACGAAGAAAGACGATAACAAGAAAGTGTTGATGTGGAGGACAGCGAGGCAAACAGCCTATAAAACCCAGCTCACCCTGCCCTTTCATCTGCGTGCCAAACCAGAATACACTCTGCAATTTCCAAATCAGCGGAAAGTTGATTTAAGGTTTTCCATCAGCGGCTCGGATTTCAAAGACACATCCAGCACGTTGTTTGTTTTCAGCTCTGTTATGACCTGCTTTGTTTTAAAATACTCTTAAATATCTGCCACCTTCAGCCTGAGCGTTTCTGTCTCTGAGCTGAAAAGTGACTCAGCTGAAATGCAGCAGCAGCGCCTGACTCACTCTTAAGTTATCCTCTCAACGACCTGCCTCGGCCTCCCCGCTCACCTGTAATGATTATTGCAGATAAGGGCCGATCTTTACACAATCACTCACCCCTCGACCATCTGTTTTTCCTCCTGTAATGAAACCAAAACGCCTTGAACTTCTGCGGATATCTTTATTTCAGCCTCAGTTAATGAATCAGCTTAATTTGATGTCAGTTAATCGCTTATCCAGCTAATTCTGCTGCTGATTTAAGAGAAGCCTCTATCATGAAAAAAGCAGAGTTTGCAGGATTTTCAGAGTCACACAATCAGCCAGTAGACGAGAATGTAATCCTTCGATTTGTGTGAAAATGTCACAACCAAACATGAACTAACTGGAGAGCAAAGTAGAAATCCCTCACTTATACCCAGTAAGCATGGATTAAAAATAAGACTCTTTATTGGACGATGATTTAAAAAGTTGTTTCCATCATCACAAGCACTTTTTACTATAATAAAGCCATGCTGCATCAGTCTGTCAGGTTTGTGCCTTCTATATCTCAGCTGTACATGTGATATATGTCAAACAAGTTGTTCTTGGGTTCAGTTCAAACATTGGTGCGCCAGGAACGCGCTCCCATCAGTCATCGCGGCGCTGCTCGAGCTGGCAGCGGAGAACAATCCAATGCAACTTGGTTGAAACAGTCTTATCTATACAGCCCATCCAGCCCATTTAGCAAACAAATCCCCGCTGGATTCTGTGCCGCGGGCTCAGTGGAAGAAAAACTGCTGCGTCCTCCTGCGTGCAGATTCAAATCATAATAACACTGATGTCAGATTTTCCAGACAGACCTACTTTTTGTTTGCAAAACAATTCGAAAACTCGCCTGCTGCAGGAGACAGTCCGGCGACAAAAGGGAGACGGTTTCGATGATACGCCAGAAACTGAGTTGATCCCGTGATGAAGGTACAGTGCACGCTAGTCCTCGCAGCCAAGCTAAGCTCCTGTTAATGGAAGTAAGTGTGATGTCGCACTCTCCTGGGAGCGTGAAGGAAATTAAACCAGAATAATGCTCGGCACAGAAACGTATTTGTCCACAGTATGTTACATAACAAGTGAAAGTGAACAACAATAGCGATGCTTTCACATTCAAAAGTGGCTCCCTCACATAAACCTCACTGGTACGTTTATTTAATCTGATGCATTATATAAAGTTATGCCATATTTGTTAATATTTCTTGACATATGGACACCTATGGAACAACTCAAACATCATCTGACTGCAGACACATTCTATATCTTATTTACTTGCTGTGCATCGGACAGATCTGTCACTTCCTGATAATAGACACCTCGTCGTTCATGATCCCTTACCAGTATCCTTTTAGACCAGGTTTCAGAGGGAAAGGAGTTATTCAGATTCTTTTTTTGGCAAAATGTACATCAAGTATCATAGGTGAAAGTGCTCCATACAACACAGAATGATC
>CAEMYA010001845.1:205014-244643 GCA_903131615.1 Diplodus sargus | reverse complement strand
TTTTTTTTTTTTTTACACTTTGACGGTGCCAAACCAACTGTTTCCTACTGTTTCTGGTCTTTATGATGTGCTAAGATAACCTGTTCTTATTCCTGGATAACTGATGCAAAATTATCCTAAAACATCTAATCCAGTGTAGCCCAAAGTAAATTCAAAGCTGTTATCGAACCACCTGGTGTACAGGCATGGTTCTGGGCTATTCTAAAAAGGTTATAAACTAAACCCAAGCTGTCAGAAGCTCTCTAAATTTCTCTGGCAGTATGTGAATATTTTTCCTTGCCTTAATTTCTTAATGCAAAAGTAAGCCTGTGAATGATCTGTAAAATCTGTAGAGAGACACAATGGGTCCACGTCAAATAGTATCAGATGGTCCGAATTCAGATTAGATCACACTATCACTGAAAATGAATGTGTTTTTCTAAGGAAATATTCAGGTGCTTGGCAAAAAAAAAAGCCATTTTATGACCTCAAGATACCCCTGCCTGAAAGTAACAGGGGCAAAAACTCATTGAAGTTCTTTATTTCCTTGTTTACACTCGCGCATACAAAATAGTCAAAAACATTAGTTTTCTTAGGTGGAAAAAACTGCCTATACAAGAGCAAAACACATAAAACTACATAAACTGATATAAATTATTATTTTCTACATGATGCATCAGTCATCCCGAGGTTGGCATGTAAGTGGGTCTGGACACCCGAGTCCAGATCGATGTTTAGACGAGATGACTGCCAGGTGATAAACTTCATTGTGTCGAGTCTTTTTATATCCTCCGTCATCATCATCATCATCCTCTTTAGTTCTGCTTTTCATCGTATCCGGTCATGCCAAGCTGATTGTTTATGCTGGATTCCCGAATTTTGCATCACTCTCTATTGTCAAAAAAAAGATTCTGGGATGGATCCGACAGCAGTCTCAGCCAAAACAATAACACATAGTTCTGCCCAGAATGATTCAGCTCTGCACGAGCAGTTCTCATATCTCTGGAGATATTTTTATAACCTGCTAAAATGAGCTGCGTTTTTTGGAAATTTTTGTTGATACAGTCTCGTGAAAATTATCGTCAGTCAGTAGTTTTCAAGGAGTGACTGATAACTGTGGGCCAATCAGATTACATCACAATAAATGTTCCTTTGGAAGATTCTGAACTCTCTCCAAGCCTTTGTTGTAACGATGAGCTCAATAACATCATGTCACTTTGAGCTGTAATGTTACGAGTGGGCTTAACAGAGCAAATTAGCTGGTTTGAGCATCCTTCAACATGTTGTATCCAATTTCTTTGATGTGTCCGATTGATTGGATTGATGTAGTTCAGTAGAAGTTCAGAGATTTAATCCCATCCTGAGGCGGGAAATAAGGGAGTTACAACAATACGGGAGGAGCTGCAGAATGCGTTCTACAAATACGGGAGCCCACGAGAACCTGAGGACTGTGGACATGTGTGCACTGGTACAACGTGGATGTAAAAATTCCCGTGAGCAGCGCAGGTCAACAGGTCTGAGCAAAGTGCACTCACAGGGAGCGAGCCCTTATCGACACGACCGCGGCTGGCACTCAACCTGTTCAAATCTGGGTTGTTTCTAAGATGATCCGCTGTGTGTTGTGGGCTTCTGGGCTTTTTGGAGAAGATTCCTAAAAATTGTAAGGTCAAATAAGGTCTCGTACATGAGTGGGACCCCTTACCCCTCCTTATCACACACTGCCTGTGAGAAAAGGTCGATTTTGTCTTAAAGAGACAGTTCAGCTAACTGAACCAAACTGTCTCGTTTCATATTTATAAGACATTAGAGTCGTATCAGTAAGAGTGAGAAAGGACATGTTCCAAACTATGCCTTTAATTTGCATTAATGTCTAAATATTTGATGAGAAAAAAAGTGTAAAACATAGTTTAGACAAAGTAAAAAATATTTTTTTGAGCTAAACACTTCAGGTTGGAAATCTCCACAACCAACAACAATCTTCTTCTTCATTACTTTGACCTTTAGAGGTTAATCCAGTCAAAGACAACCTGCTAGTTTATGGTGTTTACGTTCAAATAAATAAAATCACATTTTAACTACAACGCTGACACACAAACTGGAGAATGGACTACATACATACAGCAGACATGACCCACTGCCTTGACCCCAATAAGCTTAAGTATATTACTCAACTAAATTACAGCACATATTGTAAATGAGCACGATATCCACAGCTTGGCTAATATCCTTGAGAGTTATCTACAAGGCCGAGGAGTTAAACACTGACATCACTGATGAACCGGCAGATTACCGTAACCGCTAACCTTCATTTGGTTTGGTTATGAAAGCTCCTCTCTCCTTCTATCTGTTACACATTCCAGACATAATTTCTCAGAGACTTTGTCCCATTTCCCAAAGCATCTGTCAGTCTGCACCGAGGCCCCACATGTCCCCACTCAACACTGAATACCACAGTGTGGAAGGTGCAGCTGCACTGGAGGGCCTGATTGCTCCTCTGGTCCCATCACGTGAGAGACTGTAGATCACCGAGCGATAGATGTGTCGCGTAGAGGAGCAATTACAGCAAAGACAGAAACACAAGGGCTTAGTTATTAACTTGATCAAATTTAAGGAAACCAGGTAAAGATCTAAAAATAAAACGCATGAGAGCACAAAAGACATTTCAGTCTGGTGACTCCAACTATCAAGTGACAGAAACATCACGATATTTTGAGGAGGAACTCTGCAGTCACACAAGAATTCCCCTGACAGGAGTGAAAAGTAAAAAAGACTGTCAATCCTTTTCCTTCAATAAATGACCAAAAATATTCCCAGAGCAGCAGGAAAGAAGTGGGTTGTTCTTTTCACTCAGAGCATCACTGACCCAGACTTTGATAACTATTCACCTCTCACTGTCTGGGAGACTTTCACCAGAGCGCGGCTGTTATTGCACTCCCTCCATTCAATATAATATTTCACTCAAGTTCTATTCGTTTGGGTGTCTTTCACTTTAACCAACGTAATATTTAACACCTTCACTCAAGCATGACCTACGGGTACTTTATACCACACTGTTTATGTGACTAGACCAAAACCACTGGACAAAACACAGACACCATGTGGGTATCTATTTTGTGCTGTTGTGCAAAACTCTGACGATTTTGCCGTTTTGTGGTACGAGCTGCTGAGCTGTCTTTTGTGACTCAACCATGTGTAGCCTAAATTTGTATAAATATCCCACTTAGTCAGCTAATTTGATTATGTGACTGTCTGTCTGCACTGGCTCAAGACTCCAAAGTGTAGTCTGGACTCGGTAGTTCAACACACTGCCTGTAAAATACCTTTTCTTTGCTGCTTCACGGGTGTGAAAGGAGGTCACCGCAATACTCGCTGCGGCCTGTCATCGCAAGCAACAGCCGGTTACTGACTTCCACACAAACTGAGCAGCAGTCACAAAAGGAAAGTGTTTACACTCTGGGCTATCGCTCCATCACCCCTGACTCTCAGCGACTGCTTTGAGCGTCTGTGTGCGGCTCTGATGATGTCGCTTCGCCCCGTCGTCCAACAATGTACCCTCTCCCTCACTACTCCGCTGCAATCTCCCCTCAAACTAAACATGATTGTGTGCACCTGCAGCATGTTGAGGCAGCCGTTCCCAAACAATACTCAAACTCTGTCAACAGCTGGTGAGCCAGCTGTCAACCGCCACATCTACAGACATCTCTAACCCAAATAACGTGGAAGATTATCGCAGCCTCGAGTGAACCTCTGCCTAGACTCATGTATCTAACAGCAAATGTCCCATTTACAATAACAGTAGGGGGGAATGTTGCATAACACAGCAAGAATGAAACTGGGAGGGCGATACGTGAAGCCATTGTCTGCGGCTGGATTTTAAAGGAACAGTTTGACCTTTTTGGAAAAAGGCATTCCTGGAAGCCTTGCCATTGCTAAGAGGTCGTCAGGCCAAAAGTGGCAACACCAGGAAGTGACTGGTACCGGTCAAGAAAAGGTCCGACTGTTAATAATAAGCTGGAAAACAGCAATCTGTCGTTTCTATACGTCAGTTCTTGTACAGATTTAAAAAATGAGACATAACCTATAACAGCTCGGCTAGTTGTGCCCATCTGATTCCAGTCTTTATGCTAAGCTAAGCTTCAGAGTGACTTATAGGTTCTTGGACTGATCTCATGTTTCATGATGGCTGCTGATTAGTGTCGGAGGGTCACATCTCTCCCTGCTCTCCTGCCGGTCTTTTCATGCGTCGGTCCCGCCTCGTCTGTGGCGACTAACTGATCTTTACAGGGGTCCTGCACCCTCCATGCCTTTATGACTGCTATCTGGGATCACCATTCAGGCCGCGGTGACCTTCCTTGCAGGAACACCGCCTCGGGGCAGAGTGGGAGTGGCGGGGGGAACAACGGGGGTCAAAATAAACCTCTGCTGCTCTGAATGGCCTCAATTGGGCGAAGGTGGTGAAATGCGTAACAGACAACCACTGGGAACAGACAGGAGGACAGTCTGTGCCACTACTGTTCTTTTAAAACAACTGAAGATTGTTAGAGGCCACATGTCAGGCTTTCTTGGGCGTATGTAGACAGAGATAACTTCTGATGGTCTATTACAGCCTGAACTCTTACTGTATGTTGAATATAAACTGTTACTCCCGACCATCTGGCAGCTGGGACAGTATCTGCAGCTGCGACGTGGAGAAACCAGCTGCGACATGGAGAAACCAGCTGCAAACTCACAGGTGGTACAGTAGTAGTGAGTAAGCAGGTATGACCCCAAACAGCTTATTATATGATATAGACTCTTTGATATTAAGCTGGCTGTAGATAAAGCTAGTGTTCAATCTTGAGGTTCATGTTTTGGTCTGGAATTAAAAAACTCATGTTTGGGTGCTGCAGTAACATTAAATATTGAAAACTGCTTTGAAGTCGTCCTCACATCACGCTCTGTCCCCGAACACTGCTTGTAAACACCGGGCAGCATGTTCCATAATATTGAACATGGACTTTCTTTGAGTGTTGTAAATACAGCACATACAGTGACAAAAGTCTAAACAAGAAAAGTGGAAGATCCAACAGCATCCCCGTGAGGTCACTGTGATCCATAACTCAAACCACTGTCTCGATTTACTTTTACAGGATATACCGCAAATCTTTGTCATCTCATCTCCTGTTATTTCTTTGTTTAATTACTTTTCTATTTGTTTCACCTGGTAACTCATTAACCAGGTCTTGCGTTTGCCTCTTATTGGTGGTTACTATAATATATGTGAGGCCATATTGTGTTGTTTGAAGCACTGATGAAGACCAAGTGGTACAAACATGTCGGCAGGAAAATAAAAACATACCGTGTGCCGGCAAATGTCAAACTGCAACCTTAGACTGTCGCTGCAAAGATAAAAGGTTTTCTAATGACTTAGTATTTGTTTCTGTACCTTCGATTGTCTTCTCATTATCTGCAATGTCATTTCACTTTTGCTTTGCAAGTATGTCAATCATTTTGTTTGTGGTAGAGAAATGTGCGTGTGTCGGTGCCAATAGGCGAGAATCTCTTAATGAAGTGATGAATCAGCCTCGCTTGACGTGCGCGAGAAGCATCCAGTGCGGCCGGTCTAACCTGTTAACATCGCCGGCGAGATGAAAGCGAGACGTAACGCCACGCCAAGCAACGCTGCACGCGCGTCCAATTTGTCCAGCCTGTCCAAATAGATTTAAAGGGAAAGTTCACCCCAAAATCAAACAATCATTTGTTAACATCGTTTCTTTGTTTTGCTGTTGACTTATTGACAAAAATTTAATGTCGGAAATATTTTCTTCCTACTGGACTACACCTGCTAACTGTAACGCTGGTGGACGCGAGACAGCGCGGGATGTACTAACATTAATGAGGTCCTCCTCGGCTGAGTTGTAACTGTAACTTGCTGAGTTACATTAGTTGGCTGGCCCTTCGTCCATGAGTTGAACCATTAAAAACCAACATCACAACATCTCTCTCTGAACCTGAAGCATTGGATGGACTGACTGACCGCCAAAAAGAAAAAAACTGCAGGTAATTAATCAAAAATAAATTGATTTTCTGACCCTGAAAAAAGGAACATAACCAGAAATATGTGTCACAAAAATAGTCCAGATTGTGTGTCTGAACACTGAGCAGGATTTCTGTGTCACTCTGAGTTTATTTAGTGATAACAGCTCAGACAACTGGCACTGCTCTCTGTCTTCCTCTCAGTCGCTGCAGTCTGCCGAGTGACACCGACAGATAAGCCGAAGCTCAGCCGATCTGCATCCACAACTTTGAAAACTATGTCAAACGTCGCTGTACTTCTACATGATCTGTGACTGCTATTCAATGTGTATCATGTCCTTTCACCTCCTGCATATATCAGACAAATTGAAAATAATTCAAGAGGACGATCGTTTTGCCTCGCCCAGCATCACGGCAATTGGAGCTTAACGCCAATAGACTTCAGCAAGAAGTTACTAGACTTGTTCAGCTGGTTTTTAAATGATGTGCCACTCTGCTCTGCAAATCATTTAATCAGCTCTGACAAGGAACTTCACATACAAACTGAGCGTAAGCAGTGTTACACCACAGTTTTCTCACAGTGCACAGTTTTCTCTCACGGCTCTAACTGGGCTGTATAAATCCTTTAGACTTTATGGTTTTCCCCTGACCCTGACATCCACCTTTCAGACCACACAGGTCAGCAGCAGCAGCGGCAGGATCTGACCACCAGCAACGAGGGAGCGAGAAACCAAATGAGGCTGAGTACAAGGATGAAAGGTCAAGAGTCTGTTCCAGTTGAAAACAAGTTCCAAATGTGTCGATCCAGCTGAATCGTATGCCTCCGAACTCACTAATGTCATTAATCGATGTCAGCAGTTTCATGATGAGACAAGAATGCTAGTTGTGATGTCTGTAAAATGATTGTGGGAACATTAACAACAGGCTGAAACATTTTTATGTAAAACTGAGGCTTGATTTCTAGGAATGTCATAATTTGCAAAAGTGTCAAAGCTCCCAACCAGCAGCACGTCTGGTACCGACTGTAAATATCCCGTGTCATAATAACATCAGCACCACACAGGCAGTCTGACCGGCTTTTTGTCCATGTAGAAAATTGGTCCGAAGAAAAGACCAACACAGGCACACAAAACTAAATCCATACCTAATAATTATTACAATAATAACAACAAGAAAAAGCAACTGCACTATTATCAGCACTGCAAACACCCAATTTATCGTCTTAGCGGTAGTCACACACACATCTTTGTACACAAAGACATATTTATTTTGAATTATTCAATTCATCATTCAACTATAACTTTGATCATTAGAGCTTTGGGGACATTAAGCGGATTATTTCAAGGATTATTTCACTTAAAAGTCACAAAAACACAAATTAATTTTCCATTAAAAAAGGTAACATAAGTGTTTGTGTACACTGTTAATCACAGTTCTTAGAAAGAAGAAAACAGGAATCAGCAAAATCTGAATTTTCGCAGAGAAAAATGCAATAGGTGCACAAGATCACAATCACAGTGCTTCAGTGGGCTTTCCAATCTGTACGATCTTGTTGACGGAGATGTCAGATGAGGAAACGTTTACATGTGTTGTTATGGAAGCTGATCACAATGTATTGTGTCTTTTAATTTGAAGGATGGGGGATCCAGGGTTTTGCAGATACATCCAATATTGATGTTGTTTTTCCTGGTGATTGTATTGTTCATGAGGTGTGTGATTAATGACAAGTGACATACATAAACAGCAGTATGGTCCTTTATGATTGTTTGGCATTCCGAGAATGTAAAAATGGAAAGTTTTGTGTTGTCTGTCAGGGTGAGCGGAAGTGATAATGGCAGCGTGACACATTTATCAATGCACCGGAGTGTATCCTGTCAGTCCGTGCTGTTGTGTTCTCGAGTCCTCCTCTGCCTCTTTTATCGGCTTAGTAAAACAGCTCGTATCAACGCTCGGGCCTGTGCAATGCAGACATCCGGACAAATCATGGTAAATTTCCCTTTCATGCTCACTTGCCAAAAGCCACAGTCAGGAGGATGCAAACTGCCCGATGTGTTTTTGCGTGTAAGTGAAATGAGGCCGAGGGACGGATGGCTTTCTACACCCTCTTAGTCTCTGACCCTTTATCTGCCTGTGAGGATGACAGCAGCGTGATGAAATGGCAGCCTTTAGAACTGGGAGGGAAAAACATGGCATGATTTATCTTGGCAGCTTGTTTGTTATTCTTAACAGTGCATTTAGGGACCAGGGAGTCTAAAAGAAAACGTCCCGAGCTCCTCGTCGACGGAAGCAAATTCGCAGCCAGAATCAAAACCGCCACTTTTCTGAGGCGACAGCTGCACGCCAGCGTCTCGCCGCACCTGAGTGACTGGTATTGTTCTTGTAGAGGAAACAAGTGAAAGTCGACTGATGGTGTGCCAGACTGTGGTAGCGGAGACGACTGGTGGTTAAGTGGCAGAGCATGAATGCTTTTGTCACCATAACAAGCTGTAAACACACCTAATAAACTTTATTTGACAAATGTGTCAACAAACTGCTGTGATTATCTACTCTGTCTTCACATAATCCTCCCGAGGGATCGACTGACGGTGTTTTCTCAGGGCCGATACTGATACCAATGATCAGAAAGCAAACCAGACCAACAATTGACATTTGGAACCAATACACATTTGAAGGAAAAATTAATATCTTGGTGTCAAAATGTAGAATAAGCAGGGATGGACAAGTAAGATTTTGAACAACAGCAGTATTCTTATTTTTCTGCTACATGATCCATAGGAGACAAAAATACGGAGATTATTATCGCCGAGGCCAGGAAAAAGAAAAATGGTGGTGGTGACGTCGCCAGTGTCTTCCCGAAGAGTTGAGAGATTTTCAGCTCAAGGTGCACGTTCATCATTGGAAACAATTAACAGAAAGATGCTGGCACGAGCTCTTATCGAGTACAATTTTGAGGAACTGCTGTATTTTCATTTTCTGCACTTTATTCTTCCACTCCACTACATTTATTTGATAACTTAAGCTATCAGTTACTTCGCAGATTCAGATTATTCAGTGTTGATAGGCTGTTGATGGGAGACTACAGATTATTGACCACCAACAGAAAGAGGTCGCTGCGTCAGAGTAGTGCTTTTTAAAATGTTATCAGCAACTGAACATTAGTAACACAGATGCTGATAATCGATCAATACCTAATCCTCATATTACATCGTCTAAAATTGCAAGTTGAAGACCGATTCAAGCTTTTGTTTTTTCATCTGAGCCCTTTGAGCCATTTTCAACAAAAAGTGACACAAAGGTTTTTTTCTTTTTTTAATCAGAATCAATGGAAATCATACATTTATTGTGTTTCTACACAAACACGTTTACTTTTAAAAAAAGCTCAGCAATTTTTTTATAAAACATCTGGGCATTGTGGATTTTAGAAAACAATAAATAGTTCATTCAAAGGGGAGTATTTTCTGAAAAACAACTACACATTGATTTGGTTTAATTTATTTGTTTAATCTATGCAACAGAGAGTTTGGCTGCACATATAATTATTGCTACGATGATCAATTAATTGTATTTCTTGATGTTTTCAAGATTATTTGACTATAAGAATGTTTATTCTAGACTTTAATACCTGAATTGTCACCAGGAGGACGTCATTAAACCCTGTTAGGAAAATGTCTCTATTTTCTGTCATTTACAAACTGGAAGGAACTGGATTCCTCCTCACAGGAAACCGAGTTGAACCCTATTTCTCAGACTAAAACTATTGTTCCGAATGCTTGTTAGTCACTGAACCTGAAACGAGGACGCTTTCCTGAAAGGCCGGAGGAAGACAAGAGTCGGGGACAAAAGGCTGAAAGACAGAGATGAATGAAGAGAAGAGAAAGGTTATCCGGGAAGGTTAGAGAGCGCAGGAGGAGGCAGCAGGAGGTGAAGTAGAACCAAGTGGGCTCAGAGTCGGACTACAGTACACCTACATGTTGCTCATAATGGGTGAAAACTTACAGTGAGCATGCTGTGGTCAGATTGCACCATAATCCTGTTGTTGTCTCAATACACTTCGCCATAATGATGTTATCGCTTACTTTCGATAAATCCGGGTGAAGTCTCAACCAGTCCTGATAAAAACAGACGTTATGGCAGGAATAGACAAATAGAGGTGAGAGACATGAAAATACAGATAGTATCAGACGGAGCTGTTATCCTGAATTCTGTCTTTATCCAAACACACCTACAGAAGACAACGTTCATTCCGCACTTATCCTAAAGATCTGCCACTCAAATGATGCAACCTTAACTGAGAGGGAGCTAAATCACTGCTAATCCGAAACGTTACTCACATTTGATCCACTGAGCTGCACTTCTTCCAGCTCATTTGATTTGGTGAATAGACTCTGATGTGTTTGTTCAATACAGTTGAACACCTGGTGGAAACAGCTCTGTTGCTACCGTCACTGTTGACGTGTTGTGTTTATTAGATACCAGCAACAGAAATCTATACAAATTCTGCTGTAAAGAACAGGTCCAAAATCATGGCTAATATGTTTACTTGCTTTTTTCTTGCTTAGAGTTAAACAACAAGATGTGCAACAGATTCGTGTCTGCTCACTGAACACAAACGGCCCGTTTTAATTCCCAATGTGTCAAATAATACGAACTGATAAGTGGCTTTATGCTTTATGTCATATGAAGGACAAAGTCCAAGCCAGGGATGGTTGAGTGATTGATTAGTTTTTCCACTAATGCTAGATAAGCAAGTAAAATATGTAATTAACGATATAATTGTAATGGGTTCCTAAAGCAGACAAGTAGTTTTGGTACCTAATGACGCTCTGCCCGCCGTACTCAGATTATAAAAAATATTTATTCGGAAACAGATCTATTCAAAGAGCATTTTTACCTCTCAAAACAAAAAAAACAGCAATTAATATCATATTATAATTGATTTTTTTTATTTTTTTCCACTACAAACATCTGCTGGGCCAAATCAAACCTACTGGCGGACCGACTTTGGCCTGAAAGCTCCACTTTAAGCAGCCCTGATACACACTAATCTCAATGTGGATGAGGAGAGATCAGAAAAATTTATATTTAAGCAAAATTCATCTGCTGATAAAAACTGTGTGACACGATTGAAGGCTCCAGAACCTTTACAGGTTGGATGACGATAAACAGGAATACATGCCGGTTAGGAAAATAGTTTGGACTAAGGGTAGACAGATTCTCAGCACTATCGGATGCTGATAAAAGAAGCAAATTAAAAATGTGCTACTTTGGCTCTGATGCTGCATCCTCTCACACAATGTTCCACCTACAACAACATCTGATTGGTAACACATCACTGTTAATACCCGATAAACACTGAATAATCTGAAGCTGCAAAGAAACTAGTAACTAAAGTCATCAAACAAATGTAGTTAAAGTAGTAGAAAACGGAAATACTCAAAAGTACCTCCAAAAGTACTTTTGTAAATTGTATTCTGGTTGATTTCATCACTGGTTGATCGAAATCTTGACAAAAAGATTTACATTTTTCTGCAAATCATTATCGGCCCTGAAAAAGCCGCATCAATCGACCCTTATTTTGGAGTTAGAGTGTTTTCACCTGATAGCGTCATTATGTCTGTGTGTTGTTTCTGTTGAATGACAAAAAAAATCATCAAATCCTTTTCAAACACCTGCTGATAGAGTTCATAACTCCAGACGGCTCCATTTGTTATTTTAAATTTCTCTGCAGGCAGATACAAACAGCGTTATCCACATTCTTCATCTCGACCTGATGCTGGTGTCACCGGCAGCCTCCCCCCCTCCACCTCCCCCCCTCGCCTTACTTAGGTAATGAGCTTCGGGGAATGTCTGGCTAAGCATGAAATATCTTGGCAAAGTGCTGGTGACACCGCCTGTTTGTCGAAGGGAGCCTGACACTCTCCTAATTCCTGACCCGTCCCTCAGAGATCCCGGGAAACAACAGCACGGATCAAAGCTGGACCCCGAGGTCACAGAGTTCAGGTCCCTGGTGGGCCGATTAGAGCCATCAAAGACGCTGTGGAAACGACGGCTACACATGCAATAAACTTTATAGTTTCCCTCTCACTGCATGCAGCATGAGATATTTTCGAGTGTTGCTGAGGCGATCAGATAGGCTAATGGTATGCTGACAATGAGGTCACCCAGTCAACTCTAATATAAGGAAACAGCCCCTTCTCCCCTCTGTCACGCTAATCCCAGAGCCATGAGCCTGCAGCACCGCCACGTCTGACAGATACGCACCTCAAAACACTCTTAACTGCTCCATTACCGCGCTGCCACAGGCCGCGGGCGTCGACGGACAGCTTCTTACTGGAGTAATCCTGCTGCTCACAGCGGGCTCAGGGAGATGAGGGGGTGGATGATTCGAGGGGAGTGTGGGGAGGTTTCAGGATGGAAGACGTACGAGACAGCGGTGATGCCCAGAGGGAGCAGGAAGGACATTACAGTATCACTTAACAATAGTCTTAATTCATAAAGCAGAGTTATAAAGAGATTACTAACAGATTTTTTAACACCTACAATAGACAAATTGATGAAAACAAGCCTCAGCAAGATTTTTATATAACCAAAAGTTGTATAACTGGAGACATGGCCGCTGTGAGTGACGGCTTGTCGCGGGAACGTCTTACACAAATATTGGACAAATAATATGGCTTTCTGCTTGTACTGAGAGAGAGGAGGGGAGGGACAGACGCCGTTGTTTTAGATTAAGAAGCGACTCTGTTAGCGTTGACCGGCAGACAGTAGTTAGAGCTGGCAGGCTCTCAAGGACACAGCCGAGAGCCTGGACCTTCTGGAGGAATAAACACCCCGAGCTGAGAGGAGCTCACAGTTTGGTTTTTAAACTTTAAGAATCAAGAAGTGGATTTAGCTTCATTTTTTACTCTCAACTTGTCCGCACTGGCTGGCACCATCCACTCTGACCTTCATTCCGGCTCTTCAGAAACGTATGGGTGACCTCATGGTAGCTGTTGGTGTGCACATCGTTTTCCCAGAAAGTTACAGCCACCAGTGAACAAATGAAATGCACAGTCACCTTGAGTACAATTGGGATTTTGCAGAATTGGCATTTCATGTTGCCCTCTTTGCCCTCCTTATCTTTGCAATGACAGGCTCCACTTACACAGCATTTTCTGGTAGATGACCTGCTTATTAACTTTATTACCATCATAGTGCTGATTCACCATGCATTCATAGCACAATCTGTTAGGGTAATCCAACACAAATTGTTAGGATTTTGTTAGATCCATTTCCCACAGTGTGACATGCAATTTATACTGGCGCCATTGGACTTGGCTGCTCTGAGAGGGGACTTGAAAGCAAAAAGGTTTTGGCCTGCTTAAACCCTTGAATATTAAAAGTAATGTGATCGCTGCAAGCACTGAAAGTAAAAACACTTTTCAGATTAACTAAGCTTTAGAAATAAATTCTGTGTCATCATAATGGTCACTTTAGACATATTTTGACTACAGTCTGACTAAATCTACCACCCCTTACTGAGCCAGGGCAAGAGGAAGACAAGCAGGAGGAGGAGGAAGAGGAGGGAGAGATGGCGTTGAACAACAGGAACCCTTGGCGGGAATGCCCGGTAATGCCTGGCCCACTGACTGGAACTCGGTCACATAAACAGGCTGAATGTGAGGAATCGGGCCTTGACTCAGCCTGTGAGGTCCGAGCAGTGCAGGTGGCACCTGGCATCATTCATTCACCAACACACAAGGAACAGCATCCTCTTCCTCAGCTCGCCGCCTCTCTCAGCATCATCTTAACGCAGGCGAGTTTGTTTGTTCACTGGTCCATTACAGCTGAACGACCTCCCTGCAGCTCTGCAAACTTTCCATGAACTGCTGCGCTCAGGTTGAGTGGAATCAGCTGGAAAATGATTCGCTTGCATAACTCTTTTTAGTGCATTGTGAACATTTCATGCTTAAAAGAAGAAAAAAAAACTCCTCTGGAACATTTTCCACATAGCAGGTGGAGGTAATAACGAGATGTTTTCCATACTTTTCGGAATCCACTTCCCAGGTGGCATCTGGGGTGAACATTAGGCAGTGTTGTACAAGTCGTCCTGATCGCTAACTGCACGCAGACACTCTGCAGAGAGCAGGTAAAGCAGACGACGGATTATATGACTAAGACGTCGCACACGGTCTTGCGTGATATCAGGGGCGCCACAGTCCCCTCAGGGAAGATTACATGTACAGTAAGCATGCTTGCAGGCACCTGCTAAGGATTTTGGAAAAAGAAATTCCTATCATGTTCGGTGTGCTCCACACTGACCCCTCGGTTCACACACCAGCATTCCTGAGGTACTGAGGAAGGCATGATCGTTTTTTTCCAGCTTCACTAATGCAACAAGCCACAGCCTTTGTCCTGCGCGCATTCCTCTGACACATGGAGCAGATTTGGGTAACGATGGCCTGACAGCTGATCTTCAGACGATGATGTTTGGAGCCACGGGCGAGTGTTTTGCATACGAGGAGGCAGGCAGATACGCTGTGGACGTTTGCAGACACGAGCGGCGCAGTTTGTGATGGAAAGAGGTGAAATCAAGCGGATCATCGCGCAGAAGTGGCTTTGATCAGCTCCTTTGTAATGTAAGAGACGAATGAGGTGTCAGGTTGTACAGTCGCTCCGTGGTTTGCTCTGTTACCTCACTGCAAAAAAGGTCCTGAGAGTGAAACTGAGCTGGCTGGCTGCAGATTTTTATAAGCGGAGACTGTGGAGTCTGCAGGGCTTCATACAACAGGCCAGAGACACACAGGACAGGTGGACAAGAAAATCTAAGCAGCCCAGAGCGGTGACTGTCTGTCCATCTTTGTTTGACAGCTGACGAGAAACAAACATTCCAGAGTCAGATTAAAGTCCTAGATGTTGCAGCTACAGTTGTCGATGTGGAGCTTCTTTGCTTCGCATTCTTCTTCTTGCTTAAAACCACCTGTGAACTTGCACTGGATGACCTGGTATTAAATGGTTGAAAGGATGGAACTGCACTGTGGTGATGACATAATCATTTATGTGAGTTCATCTGAAAATATTTTTATATTAACCTACTTGTCCTCATACGACACCTCTTGAAATAAGCTCCTTGACCAAACATTTAAGGGAAACACTGTAATTTTTTACAGGGAATCCTGTCAGTTTGAACCGTTCATTTGCCTGATATGATAAGTTAGTCAAGAGTAATCGCAGGGAAATATTAGAGCCCTTTTACACTGAATCATCAATGTTCAAACAGGTGAAAGTGCCATTTTTTCATGCAGTGGTCAATTTGGCCAAATACAGCCCAGAGACCATCTCAATCTGGCCCACAATGTCCTCACAAAAAATGGGAAACATCTTCAAAAAAAGAATAAGAGGCAGAACATTAATGAATCTCAAGGCGCACAAATATAGTCAGTCTCCTTGGCTATTTAACTTGGTTCCAACAGAGAGAGCTGTCTACATTTCTATTAAACAATAGGCCTAAAGTTTATTATTGCTCACTCAACTAAGGAGACATGTTAAAATAAAAAGGTTGTGTAGGATCAGAAAAGACTGAAACATTGTTTGCCTTCTCTGTTTAAGGAAAAGCAGTGTGACAGTAAACTTCTGCCAAAGCTCTGGTATGTAATTACTTCTTTGATGTGGTCTAGGAATCTGTGGTGCAAAGTCACTCTCACGTTTTAGTTTAATTAGGTAAAGCAACGTGCTGTAGTGTTGCAACATTAGGAACAGTAAAGCAGTAGAAACTTGGACAACATGGTTTGTGATTTTGCAGGCATGTCGGACTTCGCACGACTGAGCTGGCATGTTCGGCGGGGATCACGCAACATTGCTGAGCGGTCAGCTCACTGTTTGTTTAGGGTTGGAGTATCTGTGTGTCGCTGCAGGAGGTCTCTGCTCGGTGTCAGGGCGAGACCAGAGAGGCTCCACCTGGAAGTACTTCTGCGGGGTCAGAGGTCAAAGCTATTGAACCTGAGTGACAACGTCTATATGTAAACAAGAAACACAGAGTGTAATGAGAGAAATGTTGAGTTCACAGGAACAAAGACGATGTGGTCGTTCTTCGCCTCATTACTCTGTCGGACTGTTGGCTTTTACTATAAAAATAAAAACATGAAGCCGGGACTTTTTCACAACTTTGCCTAAAAAACTGCCCTGTTCATGTACCAATATTTGGTGCAGTAAAGGTGAAAATACCTGCATTGTGTGCTTGACTGTTGTTGCTTTCGGTCCATCTGTCTGTGTGTGGCAGTGTGTGTGTGGCACGGTGCATCCCCGTGTTTGTGTGAACAGCTTTAACAACAAATTAAAATAAGAAGGAGAAAAAAGACGACAAAGAACCCAATAATTATAGCAACATGTTGAAACTAAGCAATGTAAATACATTTTCTTGGGTCTTTGCGAACTGAATCTGTTTTTAGACTGTTGTTCAGACAAATCAAGACAATTGTAAGTGTCACTTTTGAGTCGCTTGCTGTAAAACATTCATTAGAAGCGATGTTATACACTAGCAACAAAATTAATCAGCAGATAATGAGAATAATCGTTGGTTGCAGTTACGAGCCCGGCTCATTCATTGGAGGAAGAGTTGACCAAAGTCTCTGACCTCCGCTAAGACATCACTGGTGTCCCTGTGCCAGCACGCAGGACAGAAGATCATTCCTGGTGCCAATCAAACTGTGAAACTCATCCCCATCAGAGAAGTGGGAGGCTCCTGAAAACTGGACTTACTGACTGCCTTTACAATTACACTTAACTTATACCCTCTAATTATAATTCCATCCATTTTACTACTAACCAACCAATCCACCTACCAACCTAATGTACCTACCTTTTTTAATTTCCAACCAACCACCCAACCTACCTACCTACCAGCCTGTCTACCATTAACATTACAGTATCTGTCTTGTTTTCAGTGGTGATGGTCAAGTTATAACAAAACTTAAAGGGACAGTCCACTCAAACATAGCTCTGCCTCACCTACCTCTCTACCAAACTATCTGCCAACCTACAAATGTTTCTGATGTTCTTAGAAAGAAAATCTGAATTGGTAGGTCAGACTTTAAAAAAAGCGGAATTGCAATCGGTTTCCCTTGACTGTCCTATGAAACTATAACATTGCTGGATGTGCTACAATGTGATGGAACTGTAGCAAACTGCAGCCTGAAGTAAAATGGGTAGCACAAACATTTACTAGTGTTCCAGCTGTTGTGGGGATGTTTCCTTTAAAATACAGTTAATCCACTGGTTCTAAACTTCCTCTGATGGGGGAGTTGATGTTTGTGTTGGTCCTTGCAGACAACAACAAAGAAATGTGGGTGCTTTGTATATTTTCCACATGTTTGTGTTACCAGACTTGGCATGAATGAGGAAAACAGAAGTTACTGGATGTTTCTGTCCTTCTCTGATTTAACCGCACGTTGTCACTGTTCATTTAGGACGGTAATGACAGTTTTGCAAAATCAGTGTCATACCAGAATGTGATGCCAGTGACGGTGATGAAACCGGCATCCATCCATCCATCCTCACATAGTGGCCCCAATATAACATAAGTCTTAAAATAACCACAATACTTTCCAGGGAGAAGCGTGCTGTTTGAATAATGTGACAGAGAAAAGAAAAACTCTGATTGATGACTTTAACCTGAACTGAAACAATCGATGTATCAACTACGGGGCAAACCTTTTTTTCTCTCTTTGTGGCTCTGACCTCGATGTAACTGTATTGTTCCACACAATAATAGGAAGCATTAAAAAGCTTTAATATCAGGAGAGGCATCTCTTCAGATGTTGTTTATCACCAGGGCCAGAGTCAAAAACTGACAGCTACAGGAAGGCATCCGCTGGGGAGGCTCCCTCACATGAGCAGAGAAGAATAGGTGTCACTTTGTGGAGGCAGAGGGTCCCTGATTAAAACACAAAGTGCACGAGGATGCCAACTATGCCACAAACAATGTGATGCCCGAGGAAGTGCAGGAAAGCCTCCTCTAAGTGGAAAAAACAACAACAGCTCCCAGATTTCTTCCAGAACAACAAGTTTCCATTTCTTGTGAAAATACTGAAGAATACATGGCGGTAAAACTCCAGGACACGCGTAACTTTAACAGTTTATAAAAGAGGTCATGATGCTTTTAGTCAAAATCATGAAGACACAAGCATCGACAGCACTTTGACGCACACTGAACATGAGTCCAGATTCGAACAAGGTCACAGAACCATCTCGGCGGGTATTTAGTCTATTCAGCGATCGCTGCTCATAACATTCACGGGGGGTTCACAGTCTTCATGTCTCTGCTTATTGAGGCATGCCAGACATTCCCTCCACCGTGTGTGTATGTGTGTGTTTGTGTGCGAATGTGAATGTGTGGATGTGTTTGTGTTTGTGCGTGCATGCTCTGACCTGAGCGCAGACATGAACATAACATGTGAATTCACCTCCTCTAAATTCCAAACACTTGTAGCGACCACGAGCCAAAACAAGGGGATGGTTTCCTGTTTTGTTCTCGGTCCTTTTGAAAGGAGAGACTCCCACCTTTCCACCACCCACCGTCCACCTACAACCCCCTGAAACACACACACACACACACACACACACACGGAAAAAAGGATGGAAAGTCTGGAGAGAAAAGCTGAAAAGCTCCCAAAGTCTCCATCAGTAAGTAGTTTTCCATTTCAGACGTATTTCACAGCTTTTGTGTTTTATCTCGCTCACACAAAGCTACGTAACCGTGTGTTAGCTACCTGTTCCATAAACATGCCGCCCAGCTTCCTGTTGTTCACTCCAGACTTTCCAAAGTACAAGTGGTATAAACCACAATGACACAGCAGGTTTTTAAAGCTACAGTACACTGTGAGGTGATGGATTTGTTACTATGCTGTTGCTATTACAGTTAACTGCCATTTAAGAGTCTTTATTTCGTTTCATTGCTTCCACCAATTATTACAACACAGAACTTCTGAAGAAACCGCACTTGTTTATGGCTTCATGAAGCATCTATAATACGGATCTAAACCACCTCTAGTGATGCACTCAGATGCCAATTCAAACTAATGCAGTCTTATAAAACAGACCTGCATCAAAGTGTTCAGTTCAGTTTTTGATGACTTTGTTTTTGAGAGGTGTTGATTCAATGGTGTTGATTGTCCAGCCCACAGGCCAAAACCCAAAAAGTCTTTATCTAATGACATAAATTAACAACATATGCAGCAATAAATACAAATCCTCACATTTAAGAAGCTGGAACCAGCAAAAATGCTAGATTATTTTTTTTGTTTGAAAAATCAGCCAATCAGCTTTAGTTGCAGCTCCATCCTCATTGATATTAATGGGGCACACAAAATCTAACACCGAATGCGAAGCCAATTTTCACCTGATGTCACTTGTGAGACTTTCATTGCAGGATGATTTGCGTTTATTCAAGTTACACACTTGAGTGTTTATTCGCTCAATAATGCCAGAATACTCTACTGCACATTCGCCATAAGCTAGTGAGCAACAGCACGCAACAAGGCTGTGTGAGTATCTTTGTGCTTGAATCCAGCTGAGCCGCTCAATAAAATCCGAATTCTCCAGAGACTCCGGTTCTCTCATCAGGAGAGGAGATTCCTCTCTGTAGTGTCACGTTCATGTAGGAAAGTACATTCATGGAGTGAAGATAAATCCACTTTTTAATCCCAAAAGTTTTAAAGGCAATCTTCGAGCTCTCCTCCTTTCTGTTGGCTGCTCTTGATCAGAGCAGAATCTGATGTGACTCTGGGTGTTTATTCCTCCACAAGGTCTGACACTGTACCTGACTCCATCCTCCAGAGCCGGTCGTCTCTGATCAGCTGAGAAGCGGCTCAGTCCGCCCGCTCTGCTTGGCCCTTCCCACACAACACTCAGCACAGCCCCGCAACACGTGAATTCTACACTGAAAGTTTATATTAATATATTTATGCAGATGTTACAAGCTGGAATCAATGGTTAACTGTTTATAGAATTTAATAGCAAATCTGCAACAACTATCATGGCAAACTGCAAGTGTGCTGTGGCAGAATACAAAGCTTGTCTACATGGTTCTTACTGAACACTTTCCATGAATTCCATTTTAACATTCCGATTCACCACACTTGTATTGTGGTTTTGATGCTCTTACATAACACACCTGTAAATCTTGATCAAATTAATGAGAGCTACTGATGGACAACTTTTGGCAACAGGACACTCCAAACACTTGGTTTCATTCCAAAGAATTGTGAAGGTAGAGGTGTCTCCACTGTTCCAGTAAAAGTAAGTCGGCAGTGACAGTCCTAGTGGAATCCTTGCTGTAAATAAACAGGGAAGGGAAGGGGGTTAGAGGGGAGGAGGTGAGCTCTGCAGGGAGGGAGGGACGCTCTTTTATTGCAACAGTTGATTGTTCTCAGAGTCAAAACAACGCACGCTCAAGCCACTGTAGACTGGCATTGTAATAACAAACAATCCTTATTTTCTGCCATCGAGGTTTATACAATCTGAATTGTCAGGCAGTGGAAAAGGCGAGAGCTTGGCCGCAGCCGGAGTGGGTGCAAGTATCTGACTGCACGACGCAGGATCGCAATAACAGGAACCACAGAGTGGCTCCTGCAGCGCTGCAGATAAGAGCCACGCTGAATGAGGACCTGAGGCTGCTCGAGCCGCCTCATAAAAGAGCTCCAGAAATGAATAACGCAGATAATATTTAGCTATTCAAGACAATATACAGGCAGGAATCTGAGAAGACAAAGCCAAAAATGTTCAGACTGTGACACATCAAAGCAGCGACCTTCAGCAGCATCCTGCGTGCATCATGGAATCACTTCTTTCTTCTGTGACAGACAGCGTCTGGGCTAATGGTGACATGTTTAGGAGACCCATTTGTCCTGATAATTGAAAGCAATCATCTCCTCTTTATGTCCTTTAGGCAGTTCTGATGCAATGGAAAATATATGATGACAACAACTTCTGGAATGCCATTCACCTTAAATCCTTTTTGTGCCTCACCGCCCTCCAAAACTCGTAAACTTCGTTATGTCATGAAGTCGTTATGAATGTAAAGGTGAAAGAATCGAATGCTGACTTGGATTGGTTGACCGTTTTTGGATGAGAATCCAGGACAACTTCCAATTTATGTCAAATGCCTTGGCTGTTAGTCTCTCTCAGTAAAAATATTATGAAAATACAAACCAGTATTCCAAAAACAAACACACTTATCAACTTTTGTCATCAGTGAGCACAGAAGGCCTGAGGACAGGGCCTTGCACCATGTTACGTAATCCTAATAAGCCCCATTTTTTGTTGCAAAACGAGGTCAAGCATTGCACTGATTTAATATCTTGTTTATTGTATAAAACAAGTTGGTATGTGATGGGTGTGCTCCTGCTGACAAACTGCAGAGATGACTGTAGACACCACACTCTGTGATTACAAGACGCAAAATGAATCTGTTCCTCCGAAGGATATACTTGTCATAAACAAACCTGTGGTTTGCACCGACTGGAGTTTCAGGCCCTCATAATCATCCCAAACTTAGATTAATCATTTTAAATATAGATAGCGGCTCGTACATGAAAGCCTCCTCATGCTGCACAAAAATAACATGACAGAAAAGGAGGATACAGCAGGTATATCTGGAAATTGCTGAAATTGGAGCATAAACATCAATTAAAGTCAAGCAGTAAAGTATCATTTTCGCTGAATTTGAGTTTTAAATGCTAAAATCGTGGACTAAACAACCCTGTCTGCTAGAAATGACAATTATATGCTACTAAACAGTTGCCAAATACATTTTGAAGGAAATGTAATTGCTCCCTGGATCTTGTTCAACAGCAATTTTTTTCCAGTCTTGGTAAATGTCATCTTCTCGCACTGCACAGAAGTCAGTTGTGCTGTGTGTGTTTACGAATGATTCATGGTCCCAGTCTGATCATTGCGACACAAGTTATTCACCTTTTTTTCTTAAAGAAAATCCAGTAATTGGAATCACGAGACCAAAACAAAACCTATGTCAAATCTATGAAAATGCCTGGTAATCCACATTGGGATTCAGGAAAAGATTGTATTTTTGGTTAGATATTGAGAAAGTAAAAACATCCGGTCTCCTTCTTAAAGTCAGAGTTGACTTCTTAAGAATTCAAGGCGAAAAACATTTCAAAGCGCTTTCATTGTTTTTCTCCACCGTCACAAAGACAACTGGAAGTATTTCTAATCAAAATTCAACGCTACTTTGGAATCAAGAAATAGAAAAGAAGCCTGTTCATTCAAAAGAATTGTCATGATGGATTCATTCATTCATTTTCCTCGCAGGCATTTAGTCATGAATGGAGACATGAGCGCAGGAAGGATTGTACCGTCAATCGAACCTCCTTTTACCTTGGAAAATTTCGCACCCAGTGGCAGACAAAATTCCACAGTGAAGGTAGCTTGTACAAGGAACAAATCTAACGCAAACTAGAACAACCGCTTCGCTTTAGGACAAGTTGAAACTTGTCACATTTTGAAAACCTGACAGTTCCCACGAATGCAATGTGACGAAAATAGTCTTCATAGCAACAATTCTCTGTACCTCGTCTCTTAACTTTTTCTAGCTGGATCAAAATTTGCAGTGCCTTGAAATATGAACGAGGATAGTGGTAGTTAGTTGTTTGCGACAGTTGCATTTGCAAAGGTTTCCGCTGCAACGTTTCCATGCAACGTTCTAAAATATTTTAGTCTTGTCAAGAATTTTTGGTCTGAACTTGGGTTGGGTCTGAATCTAGCTAGCTGCCTGGCATGCTTCCAGTCTTCATGCCCAGCAAGGCTAACAGCCCCCCGGATATTAGCTTGGCCTCCACATGCACAGACATGAGACTGGCATCAATCTTCTGATCAAATTCTTGGCAAGAAAGTGAATAAGAGAAATTTTCCAAAATGTCAAAAAAGGGACAATCATGCTTAAGTAGCTAACAACCAATTACTATTGGGAAAACAAACCAAAGCCCAGCTGGCATTACATTACTTTTCTTTGATTATATTTCTCATCTATAAGCCACTGAATTTAAATGCATGGTCAAAATATAATCCTGCTAAATGTGATTATCATTAATTGGATATTAAGATTGTGCAGATAGGGAACAGCAGGAAAAAAAAAATATGAGAGCTGTTATTGGAATTGTCTTCTGAGAAATTCCACAGAAGCACCTATTGATGCTGAACTCAGTTAAGCATTAACAAAAGGTGAGAATCAATCTGTCTGAACTATGGATGCCCCAAGGCCTCTGGCAAATCAGCCACATTCTCACCACTCCCCATGAGGAGTTCCCGACAAATCGAAACAGCTACTGTGCTTCGAGGAAGTTACAAAAAGGAGGGCTTCAAAATCGAGGGTCGTCGAAGAACATAGGTAAAAAAATAAAAGAGTGAGCGAGGGTCCCAACGGACTGGTGACTCAGAGAAACAATCAGTTCTTTCTAACACTTAAAAACAATGAGCATTTCCAGCACTTCCCTGCTCCCTTGCTCTCACTCTCTGGCCTTGCTCCTGTTGTGCTGTTTGCTTGTTTTTCAGGTTAGACTGGAACACGTGTTCCTCTTAATCACGGACTCCGCAAAGAGGACAAGGAAGCAGGCCAGGTTGTTGTGATTGGCTGACAGGTTCTGTTATGTTTGAGGTCTGTGCAAGAAACAGACTTTGATCTGGCTGCTACTGTATGTGGATACGAGCTGTGAGAAAAAATGTTGCTATGGGCGAAATGGCTTTCACAACAAGACACTCCTTCAAAAATGTTGGCAGTGAGTCACTTGAGTTTCAAGTTCAATCTCGGTCATTGACATTTTTTAATTTAAAGTTGTTCAGCTCGAAGATGCCAAGGCGATTCTTCAATGTATAGTGCTCGAGTTCAGGTGAACAAGTTGGTTCATCAATTAAAATCAACCCCAAAGCAAAAGACAAACTTGGTGGTGCATCCAAAACAGACGCCAATGCTTTGAACCTGAGCCATTTTCCCAGAGAGGTGACACCGCACGGACTGCAAGTCACAGCAAGAGCCCCACCAATGAACCACGAAGCTTGTCAGTTTGGTTTATAGTAAATCTTCATGAGCACCTCCTGAAGATGAAAAGGGAAAGTGATATACGCACTAATTAGACCAAGTGTTGACAGTAACTAAATGACAACTCAGTTATGTGAAGAGGGTACAAGACAAGGAGACAATCACAATATGTAAGTCATAGTGCCGTGGGGCTCTCTATCAAAACAAACGAAAGACGTTTGCAGAGAGCTGCATGTGGAGAGCCGGGCGGAGAGGAAGGCATCACTGCAGAGGGTCTGGAGCAGAGCGAGACCTTCTGGAGGGATAAACACCAGGAGTCACATCTGATCATCTGTTTACCAACAGGCGGAGAGTTCAGAGATGACTTTTGGGATTAAAAGATAACTTGTCTTCACTCCGGTTTATCAACCTGACTGCAGCAGCAGTCTGCAGAGGTGACCTCCAGTGACACGGTGGACCAGCGGATTCATTACAGTTTGCTCTCATACCTCTGCTCCCTCTCTGACCTTCTTCTCCCACTCTCTTTGTCATCAGCAGGTTTACTCTTTCAGTTGAAACCAACCAGATTATGCCACGATCTTTATCAGCTAAACATATTGTTGTTGTCAAACCTTTAATTTGTTCTCTTCTCTGCAGCTTTTAATTTCAGTATGAATCACCACGATCCTCCTCCGTCCCATTTACCTCAAGTGTCTGAGCTCACCAGAAGCCTCTTCACATCCCTCCAGATCTCAGGCATTCTCTACATGCCATCACCACCATCACCAGTGTCTGGACTCCATCAGGAGGTTTCTTATGCCACACACAATTTCTACCACGCACTACCCCTTTTAAATACGATGATGTCACAAAAGAGGCCCAAAGACTATTGTCATTTCTGATGACGTTGACAGGGTTGATAATGCACATCAATCTGATTTTACTTCTCACCGAATTCCATAACAATAGATGTAGATTCACAAACCAAAAAAAACCCTATTCTTCTTTTTGTACTCTTGCATCTTTATCTGTTTTTATTTTATTAAATTTTTTGTTTTTGTTAAATCTGGTTCTTTAGTCCATCTTCTGCTGTTTGTCAGTGGTTCTTGTCTTTCACTCATCATGCTTTATCTGTATATGATTCCATGTTTAACTTTGCTACTGTTTGCTGACAATTTGAAATTAAGTTAACAAAAGATTATTCTCGTTTATTTTTCAAATATATTGTGCACAAGTCAATAAATATTTCTCCACTCTTTCAAGTCTCTCCCGATTGAAATGCAACTATTCATTTAGCTAAATATGGGAGAAATTGATCTGCTGCAACTTGAGTTTTAGCTCTTATAAAGTCAATATTTGACTTTTACTTCACAAATATTAGTTTTTCCAAAACTTGGAAACAAAGTTACAAACACCAATTTCATAGCCATTAATACACCCAAATAAAACAGAACTTCTGCCCTGCTGGATGTTTTCCGTTTTTCTTAGACAAAACATAAGTTTATTCATTTATTTACTCTGTAAAGGAGACATGGAAGCAGATGGAGACTTTGGCAGTCTGATTGGACCGTCAGTCAGCCTCAATTTTCCCCAGAGATTTTGTGCACACAAAATTGCAGCGAGGTTAATAACGAGCCAATCTAAATGCTGATGGTGTCATAATTCTGAAGCCATTACAGTGTACAATCAACATTTCAATCCACATTGAATTTTTGGAGGTAATTACTGGAGTGGAATACAACCCGAGGAGCGATTATATACTCCATAATACATAAACCAGCAAACGTTATTCCGTTTAAAATGCCAACACACTCTGGATAAGGAGCCCTTGTCCCCTTGTGACCATCCACCTGGACTGACAGCACACAGGTCTCTTTCCAATCTTCTCCTTTCCACCTTCGACCCTCGACATTCATGGCTAATGTAAAATCCATGAAAACAAACCCAACGATGTGTGGAGGAGCCATCTTCATCAAGGTTATCACCTGACGAGATCAGGTATCACGCCCCACGTCTACACGTCCCCCTGGACTGTTTACTCACCAGACGACCATGCAGCTGACTCCTACTTCTGCTAAGTTCACAGCATGAGGGAATCAAAGATCTGTGTGTAACTATCTAAACATAAAAGGGCCTGGACGAGGAAGCTCCAACCTCTTCTTGAGAGGCCATCTGAGAAGAATCCATTCTTGACTTTGGAAACAGCAGCTGAAATGATCGTAACAAGTATTCGTTGATGAGGATTGTGTGATATGATTGAAAAGCTCCAGCGAAGGCACAAACAGAACCCTCTGGTGGGAAAGTCAGGAATAGACTTTGAATCTCAACTTCACCTTAGTTTAAAAGACACGAAAACAAGCAAGAAAAACCAAGAAACACACTCAGCACAGCAACTACAGTAAAAAAAACTCAATACCGTGTTACATCTCTCTTCATGCAACATGTGACGATCCGTTATGAGTCCTTACATAGGCTTTTAATCTGTATTGATCTCTACACACATCTGCACCTCTAATAAAATACCTTCGGGAGACCTGATTAGAGAAATCTGTTCAAGCTCAAGCTGCAGACACCCACTCATGTACATATCTCTATTAATAACATCGCGTGCCGGCTGTTTTTCTTTTCCCGGCTCTCACGCCATGACATCACAGGGTTGAACATATTCGTAGTGTTACAGAGCGGCTCGCGTTAAGTCGGACTGACAGCCGGTGACATTAAGCAGCATTCCTTACATGCTGCCCTGTTGGGGAAAGCAGTTAGAAGATCATAACATATTTGAGTGAAGTTTGATGAGCGTGCAGAGCTGCGGGGAGGAGGCTTAAGGAGGATTTCGCTGATCGTGTTAGAGCCAATAAACGGTGTTCGGCTCAGAGTGGTGCACATTAAAAAAAATATTCTAACATCGAAAACACCCACTAATGTCATCTGTTTCAACATGTCCGGTGTTACAGTACACAGAATGGAGCCTGGTGTTCAGTTCTTTGTGTAATCCCATCTAATTTTACAGCAGGTATAATGGCTGAAACTCCAAGTATGTGAAGGCAATAATACTTTAACTACAATGGATGCTTGCCAGAAAATCTTCCATCACGGCCCGTAACAATATTGACTTAAGTAACACTGTCGAAAAGCTTATAAGACTGGTCAACACAAACACTTCTTAGTGAAAGCACGTCTTAAAAGCTCTGTTGAGTGAAGACAAAAGCAACCTTCAGCAAAGTGGCTCTTAAATGTCATAAATAAGGACTACAAACATGTCTGCCAAGAAAAAACCCTTCCCTCGAGCACTGTATCAGCTGATAGCAGGCCTGCAGAGGTGATGCGTCGTGGTGTCTTCTCACAGACACATGCACACCTTGACACGATAAAAGCTGCTGTAAGCATTATCGTCGTTTTAGCTGAGTTCCTGTCCGATTTACAGTTAGCAATCTACTCCTTTTCGCTCCACGTCAACACAGTAATGCTCAGCAGTAATAAACATAGAACACAAGCCCGCCTCCTTATGGAGATCTCTGTCCTGATTGGATTAACTGGGCAGGGATACCATAACATTTTATTTTCTCTTTTACTGACCAAACACTTTACACAGTTTGATTACAAAGATATTTGACAATGATTTTAATAAAAATATATCACCTACAGCAGCTTTAAAGGTTCAGTATGTAGTTTATAATTATGTTTTCATTAAATGAAGAACCGTTGCGATTTATACCTTGAAATTAGCCTATTGTGTTGGACAATGCTGATCTAATGAGCAGTTAACTTAAAAAATAGACACTTCTATTCAGCCTCTAAGTAAAATATGCTTTGAACTTGAACATGCCGTTTTTTTATGCTTAAATTACTTTTGCTAACTCAGGACATTCTGCTGACCTGTATGATTGAGAGTGCTGCGATGTGTTAAATGTTAGTTATTTCAGCTTCTGTAACAAGTCTTGTTTCCATCATATTCCGCCTGAATCCCGTTGGGGCGTAGTGCTGGCAGCAAAGATGATGACAGGCTAACCAGTACTTTTAACCACGTTTGTGCTGTTTGATTGACAGAAAACAAAACAAATCCCCGTGATGACAGCCTTTCCTGTTTCCTCAACACAGCCATTGGATGAAAGCCAGATTTTTAGAAAAGTGTGTTAAAGGTGTCATCACCTCAACATGTGGGAGGGCAACAGAGAGGGCAAGAAATAAAAAAAAAAGCTGTGCAGTCAAACGTTGGGTGGCTGATGCTCAGGAGGCAGAGTGGGTCGTCCAGTAATCAGAAGGGAACCGGTTCGATTCTCCTGGCTACATGTCAAAGTCTCCTTGAGCAACATACTGAGCCCCAAATTGCTCCTGATGGTCGACACCTTGCATGACAGCCTCTGCCATCAATGTATGAATGAATGGGTGAATGTGACAAGTGTTCTAAAGCACCTTGAGTGGCCAGTAGACTGGAAACGCGCTATAGAAATGCAAGTCCATTTACCATGTAAAGTCAGACACATGGTCACCCTCGTTGCACCTCTATGTAGGGGTAAAGAAAACATATTCACAGAATCTTGATCCTTATCTCCTACGATTAAGAATCAACTCACAAAATGTCAAAAATGTTTTTTTTTCCTACAGGTTAACTTATAATAAGATGTTGATGGAGCGAAAGAAAAGGCACAGCATGCACACGCTAGAGTTTTCTACTAATTCATCTTCGAAAGGCAGTGGTTGCATGTTTTTCTTTTGATATATTTCACTTATAGAAGAAAAGAAAAGGCTTTTAGGATGAGTACTAACCAACGTGTGGTGAAAACCTCTGAGCACAAAGCGGCCAACTTCAACCTAAACTCTGATGACATCCAGATTCCTCATCAGGGCGCAAACACACCAACAATGGATGTGTTAATCAACAAACAATTTTTTATTTATGATCGTTGGCAGTCATGCTCTCAGTTGCTCTTATGAGCGGTAAACTGGCTCATCAGGCATGCTAACAATGTCATATTGTAGAGGATATTGTTCTTATGCCAGCCTTGAAACTTACCTCAAAAACATACCAGACATTTAGGCATAACTACGGCTACAATGTCATCTTAGCCTTTGGACTTTTACTGAATTACATCTGAGACATAACCTGTACTCTGAGCGTCTTTATGTACACAAGACAGTCACAGCCGATGTGACAACATCGCCAAAGAGATTTCATCACCATCTATGATAAGAGATCACCTCCAGTGATTGTCTACCTCCATAAATTCATTTACAACGAGAGGAAAATTTGACACTGATACATCATGGTGACGTACATTTAAAGGAGATAAACTTTACCCAAGTTTTTTTGCGCAAAGAAACGTCACAGAGAAACAGGAGCGTCCGTACGTTCCGATTTCTGCGTTAAAATGTTTGTGTATGTTTGGGATCGGTCGTGTAGGGGCGTTTCAGATAACAACCTGATCTTACAAATATACAAGCATACCTAAGCCCTCGTCGAGACGCATGCATCCGGTATGCCATCTGATACGGATAATCCGAGAGGCGTGAAAACTCCTCAGCATGACAAGATACGGGGTGAATCACGAGGAAAAGTGTACAGTCACGAATACCTGCATCGCCACCCTAAACGTTACAGGTTTGTCTGACGAATGTCAAAAACTTGTTTGGCTCAGATGTCATAACTGTTGTTACACAACATAACAATACATTTGGTGATATAGGAGGAAAACAGCAAAACAGTTCTCATTCCAAGCAGTCCCAATCCCAGTGATGGGAGATTCTAAACATTCCTGTACTTAATGCAACGAGAGCTGCTGTCAGTCATCGTGTTTACAGCCAGCAGACGGAGGTGTGGCGTTTAAACTCCTGGCATACGGGTCGAACTCTGCCAGAGTCGAGGCGCAGTGGTATCACCTTCCTGACGCATGATGTCATGGACCGCCACCTCCGTCTGCTATCTCTGTCCATTCCAAATGTCCACTCATCCTCATCCCATCAGGGTATGAGGGCTTGTAACATCCCTCCTCCGCTTTCAAAGCCGCCGCTGAGTGACGGGATGATTTGCAGGTGAGCTTCACGTGGAGTGATTAAAAATAAGCCAATAAAAATCAACTAAATAACGCAAAATAAACACAAATTCCTATTCAAGAAATACAAAAAATGACCTGCCAAACATCCCTTTAATAGGGCCTATTGCCAGGCTGTTTTCCCCGGCTTGTGGACTCTTGCAAAAGACGCAGCAGTGCAGGAAGCAGAATTCAATGCATCCCTCCAGGCTGAGTATATACCCAGGAGAGCCTGCTCGCCTTCCTTCTGTCTCTCTCTAACAAAGCAGGATTAAAGTTTGGCCAGGACCAGCGAGCTGGAGGCTGACAAATGAACGCTGGGCTGGCAGAAAGAATGTGATTATGAAACAATCTGAGCTCAATGCAGCGCTCATCCAAAAATTAAATATACAGTATGCGGCTATTACAGGCTGTCAAGAAACGAGCAGCAGGCCTGATTGGAGATATTTGGGCCAAACTGTCTCAGTGCTTTTGCAGCCATGCAATATTCAGTGAAGCTTGTCAGGCGTACTGTTTTGAGTTGAGCACTACAACAAGATTTCCTTGCAGTTCTGCTCGCATTGTTCACATCGCAAACAAACACTATGAAGATGAACCAGATAAACAGGAGGAACTTTATACAGTGTTCACAGGCAAAACACGTTTATGTGCTGCAGACTATTAAAAATCTACTGTTTTTATTCAGGCTGTACAATTATTTTCCTAAAAACACACCAGAGACTTACTGTATGCCATGAAACATAACATACGCCACTTTTCCACCTCCCTGTATTGACATAAATAACCCTTCTCTTATAATTACATTTTTATACATGTAATTTGCAACAGAAAATACATTTTGAGATAAACATGATACGGACCAGATTTCTGTTGACATGAAGAGGAAATGTCAATCAACGATTCCGGCAGGTCGAATATATTCCCCTTTTATTATGTGTGTTGTTTGGGCTCAGCCTGTGGTTAAGGTTGGAGGCTGCAGTGACTTGAGAAATGACGTGTTCAGAAGACCACAGTCCATCCCTTCTGTTGCCTAATTATAGACTCGACTGATTTCAGTGGACTTGCCCCCACTTGTCAGCACCTCACTTAAAAAAAGCAATTAAAGAGAGAGAGAGAATAAATTGATGTTTCGGTTGTCTATTACACAATTTTAACAGTTGCTTCATGTCTAAACTGGGTGCACGGGCTTGACTACAAATCAAGGGTGTAAATAACATCTTTTCAAATCAATTTTGGATCCTGGGGCTTCCAGAGACTTGGATTATAGCAGGCAAACTGTATGGAGCCATTTCAAGTCATTTTTCAATCATTTTTTTTACAATTTAAAACACAAATCCCCATCTACGTCAGTTTAGGAGAATGCTGTAACACTGTTTTGCTGTGACGCTCCAGAAATGTTTTGTGGACTATGAAACCTCGCCTGACTTTCCATCAGCATGAAGGTGAAAAAAGATAATGACACTAATGTTCTCTGACATCAAAGTTTCTAAAGATTCATCATTATCTGACAATATCTGACAATTATCTCATTGTCTGCTGTCTTGGGTTTCTATGGGGGGAAACAGATATAGAATGAAGCAGAATGACATCTAGAGTATCTCCATTTGATGTACGGGCGCAGCTATGAAAACAAGCCACCTTGGGTTTAAAATGTTTCATTCGGTCAAACATCACAAAGCTTCAAGAAAGAGAAGGGAACAGATGATTGAGGATAAGATCATTTCATCAACAGTGACGTTTCTAAAAGGTAATAGACGTTGTGAAATCACATCGATCATTCGCGCTTTTTGCAAACTGATGCCAACGTAGTCTGCTGCCAGCTCCATTGTCATCCGAGCGTTACCTGCTAGCGTGCCTATTAAGCATGAGTACAGTGTTTTCCAGTGGCCATGGCAACGAGGAAGACTGATTGAGCTGCATGAGCAGGAAGTGCTGCGAGGACAACAGGATGTGCCCTGGCTCCGCCGTCGAGGGTCGAAGAATTCAAGGAAGTTATTGTACTCTGTGGAATGGGCTCAGGAATGTAAGATGTCTGCCGTTCGTTTTTGTTTTTTTTTCAGGTCTGAGTCGTATCACATGTTGGAGGCGACAGGCTTTGAAGATAATGTGACCCTGTGTGATACATGTGTGACATCGTGCTGGCACACGGATGTTTGTGGTCACCCACCTCCACATTCTCCTCTGACAGCCCCAAGGCTTCACCAATGGGGAAAAAACCCTCCATCAGCAGTTGCTTAAGCAGTGTTTGGTCACGTCAGCGAGGTACTGTAGATGGGAACTGTCACCTGAAAATATACAAGACAAATGTGCAACTTATAACCTCAGTGGAATGTGGTTATCAGCAGAAACAGTGATAAATGCAGTGAGCCTTCACAATCTGATGGATGCAGAGTTCCTGATAAAATAAACAGCCGATGTAAAAGCAGGAACCTCGACCATTTGAACCCAAATGTACCCCTGAAGTTTTCCTCTGAGTAGCTTGAGCTTTGGCTTAACGTTCTTTCCAAACTGTAAGACATTGTTCTCTATATGTTCTATATGTTCTAGGCTTGGGGCGATAGGCGACAACATCGTCCATCACCATCGACTACTAATCCAGTAACATTTCAACATGATGTAACAACATGATTTAAAAGGCCCCAACAGAGAGCACAAAAAAGTACATGACCCCTCTGACTTGCTGGAAGGCAGAAATTGTTGGTGTTCGTGACAATGTGGGAGAGATAATGAAACTAAGTTTGTTTTTTGTTTTTAAATAAAAGGAGGTTTTACTGTTGGTCGCACAAAACAAGCATACCGAAGATGTGTCCTTGATGGTTTCTGGGAACATAATCTATGAGATAACATTTTCTATATTTGATTATTTCTGACAAACAAACCAAAACCCTTAAGAGGAAAAACAGCTAATGTGTCACATATGAAAAACTGGAAAACCGTGAAATTTGGGCATTTTTGCAGACAATATGTCAGAATAATCAGATGTCTATATGTGTGGGTCTCTACTTCATCCAGCAGTTTAACAATATCAAACTGCTGCTTAGGCTGATTTTAGCCTCTAACATCAACATGATCTCGAGTCTTTCTCAATGAGAAATTAGGAAATAGTTCAATCAGCAAAACATTCCAAGCTCTACTTTTGAAGTTTGTCGGATGACTATCTTTGCTATTGATAACACTGCAGACTTAATCAGTCATTAGACGCTTCACTGCACACATCACTTGCTCCCAGAAACCTTTAACAAAGCTGAGCTCTTAATCCGGACTCTCCTCTCCAGCCTGTGGCGTCTATTCACACTTTTCCTGCAGACAGATTATGTATCCGGTAGCCTGACACTCTCAACTCGTGCGGCGGTTTTGATCCCTCGTTAGCCACACCAGCCCTGATTGTCCCCTTCCTCCCCATGTTCTGGATGTTTCTGTTGTGACAGCCCTTCTCCCTGACGCGTGGATGGAGCTGTCGTCCCGCGGGTCAGAGGGCAGCCGGGTCAGGGGTTAACACCACCGGCTGCTCTACAACAACAAACAAGTTGTCCGCAAAATCCCACAACAGGGGCTTCACTTTCTGCTCCTATAAATGCCATCACGCTATAAATACACGGCTAATGTCTCAGTTTCACACAGAGTAAATGTTTCTTTTGAAGCTGCTTGCTGGTGGCACATACATCGTTCCTCAATCAGCTGCATCTCTTCTATCCGTACACCGTAAAATAAAAGCAATGGAGTGAAACACGGCGGGCTAATGGGGGGTGAGGGTTAGCGAGCTGATCCGCTGACAGATCTGATGTTTGCTCGGTGCTGAAAGCTACGTTCTGCCTGTGGGATCAGGGTGTCTGCTTGTGTGCCTAAAGGTGTAGCGAACGGCACAACGTCCCCCCCGATGATGTGTTCCTCAATGGAGAGGTTAACAGGTTTGACCCTCAACCCCCCTCGAAGGCATGATGGTCAAAGACAGACAAGCTAGCCGGTCGCACAAACATACAACACCCGGCGTCTTGGAAGACGTAAAGAAACATCTTCTAATAAACAATTAGTAACAGGAAAAACATTAAAGTTTAAGTTTACTTTGAGTCAAAGACCTCTTCACAGTTCCATGTTGGACCAAGGACCCCCATTTGATCTCTTTTTGCGTCATACAGTGTGCGCAGTTTTTAAAAAAAAGAGTCACAACTCACCCTTGACACAACAATGATGTCTGAAGAGAACTCTATCACAACGTCCGAGAACCAAACGAGACACATTCACACTGTCTGTTTTGTCTGTTTCAACAGTCCAAGTTTTCAATGTACGATGATTTTAAACTTAATTCACACATTCGAAAAGTTGGGGGAAAAGCAAATGTTTGGCATTTTGGGGAATACGCACATTTCCAGTCTCACTGCAAGAAAAAGATTATAAGAAAGAGACCACTCTCATAGATGTATGGTAAATATGGTTAAATAATATGGTAAATAAGCTTTAGTAGCTGGTTAGCATTGCAATTAGCATCTACTTTGTTTAATATATAAATATTAAAGCAACACTACCTCTTTTAAAGAGGTTTATATGCCATGAAAATCTCTTGGCTGAGAGAAGTCGCTCATTAGTGACAAACCGATATCCAGGTTAATATTCTGTCTGATCTGTATCAGTGTTCTATTTGTATATATATATATTTTTTTATGTCCGATTGCCAATAAGATTAATTTATTTAAAAATGCTACATTGGCTTTGATGCAGCATCCTCTCTCTGTCTGTAGTCACCACTCTGTGGTCTCACTCAATGTCCCGCCCACAAGAGTATCTGATTGGTTACACGTCGGCAAGTAAAAACCTTCGACTCTGAATAACCTGAATTTGCAAAGTAACAATTAACTAAAGTAAAGTAAATAGTGGAGAGGAAGTATGAAGTAGCAGACAACGGAAATACTCAAGTAACATAAAACTGTACTTAAGAACTTACTTACATTCCATTGTTGGTTACACTTAATTTTGACACTAAGATTTTTATCTTTGCTGCGAATGTTAATCAGTCCAAGATATCAGTTATCCATCTCCTTAATTTCTAATAATCAGTATGGTATTAGCATAGCAAAAAATACGTCAGTCTATCCCAAACTTCCACTCCCTGATAACCAATTAATCGACTAATTTATTTAGTTCCAATGTTTAATCAAACTTTTTATTCATTGTGACATAATGTAGCTCACACTACAGATGGTAATCTAATAATGTGGATGAACATAGTTTAATTTCACTGCATTATCATCAGACCAGTAGAGTCGCAACAATTATCCAGCCAATTATTTTCTCAATTTATTGATTAGTTGTTTGGGTTTTTAAATGCCTGAATATCTATCACAATTTCCCCCAAACCACAGGACAAATTCTGACTTTTCTTCCAAACCAACAGTCCAAAATCAAAATGTATGTAGTTTAATTACACAGAAGAAGTAAATATTCACATTCAAGCGATGCCTAAATAACTTAAATTATGAATGTATTATCAGTAGTCTGTATAATCGTCAATTAAAGACCTAACTTGCGCATTAGTAAGAACCGCCATCTAATTGTTCTGACTTATTGTGTGTGAAGAGATGTTAATGCAAACAAAAATAAAAATAGAATTCAAATCACTAATTTTCTAAAGCTTTTTTTTCCCCAATAGGAGCAACTCCGTGTTAATCATTATCAGAACTAACTGTCTGCCACGTTACTGGGGTCCCTCCTGACGTCCCTCAAAGGCCCTCTGGGCTTCCCTGGACCCTCGGTTAGTTCCACTGCATTAGCACGACAGTCACGCCGGTCAGTCATTTCCAACAACATAGTGTTTGTGGGCTATACTCATTCAGCAGCTGTAACACATAAACAACCTGGTCGTCAGCGTTGATAGCAGCAGTGCAGCCTGTAATAACAGCCCTACAAACTTAATTTAGGACAGCCAATTAAGTTTAACTACTGTTGCCAAGCCCTTATGAAACCATTTAGCACCTTGCCAGTACAAGTTAGATCCAAACCAAACTGGAACCAAAGCACTTCACAAGAACAGAGAAGCAGCAAAGGCATGAAGCAAGAAGAAGAAGAAGCAGAATGGTGTGTATTTACTGCCCTCTACTGGAGGAACAGGCGAAAACATCAGCCGCAGCAAAATCCTGCACAAAACATCTCATTTTAAAGCCACCATCAGACCAATTTTTGCATCTTAATGAGTAAAAAATTGTTCAATATAATGCAGTCTGTAAATGTCATACAATGCTGGTGGGGTATAATTCCTCCTCTGTCTTAGAACACCCTGGAATCTATGTATTTAATATCAACCATGTGTTAGTTTTCAGGTAAACTAGCACTTATCCCCATGTAGGTCTGCAAAAATACATTGTTTCTTCACTGATTAGACTGTTGATTAATTTTCTTGCCAAGTTTAGTCAATAAAAATGTCCTAGAGCATCATAGTATACAACCAACAGCATTAAAAGTTGACTATTTTAAAAAATATATCCAATTCGCATTATTTAGTTTTCGGGAAGAATTTTTATCAAAAGCAAAAGATTTTCGTGACTGACTTTATTGTATTGAAGAGTTGCACTTACCTGTATGCTTCTTCCAGCATCCCAACAATATCCACATTAAAATAATGCAATAAATGAGATGTAGTTTTGTAAAATGCCTAATAATGTTGTAAAAGTACACCACTCAGCATTAGTTAGGGATCTTGGGATGTGGGTGCATATATGTGCATGGATAGGCAATAAAAAGTCAAATGAAATGTGTCAACATATTTTTGGGGACTAGAAATATTCACGAAACACGAAAATAAACATTCAGTTGTGTTACAGATCAAGTGAAACAATAACATATCCCAACATCCCTGATCAATCATGAGTAGTGTACATTTTACATAAGCACATTTGAAAGGGTTACAAACAAAAATGCCACATAACAAACACCATTAACTGAGCAGTCATGTTAAAACTGCTTCTAATGAGCTAAAATTAGTATAAAGTGAGTGATAAATCCTACTAAGTTGAGGAGACAGCTTCAAAATAGTGTCTGGACAGTGTAAACAAATTAAGCTAGCGACAGTCAGCAATTCAATTAGCAAGTTATATTACCTGGATGACAGGTGGACACTATGAATGAATTCACCATTAGATCTCAGATGTGCTCCTGAAGCTCCTCAGTCGACTTGGCTTCTGTTACTTTAATCAATAAACTCTCCTCAGAAGGTTCTCTCCAATTTCTCATGTTGTTACGTTTGTCAGTTAGCATGTTTGGCTAATCTGAGAAGAACGTCAACGGCCACGCCCACGCGCCCAGCTAGCCAAACAAACGGTCGCCATTTAAAACGTTTCTTTCAACAAGCGCCACAAGTCTCCGTTCAAAATGTCGCGATATTTTTTTTTTTACATGAAACGTGTAATAAAATCACCTCATGCTGTTGTAACTGTTCCTCAGTTTATATAAGGCCGGCATGAACCGACTTCATCAACCTGTTACAGCCACCAATTAAGGTGCACTGAGTGATCTTGGCCTTTAGGTGTCGCCATGGCAACAGCATTAATTTAAATGGAGATAGGCAGTGGTGACAAGTAACTAAGTAAAATACATTTACTATTTTTAGCCTATGTGGGTTGAGTGTGTACATTTTCTGCTGCTTTATCGTATCTTTTTTTTATAAATACAATACAATACAACATATAATTCAAGTTTGTGCAGTTCATTACAGTATCCATCCACATTCACTTAGAGCAGTCAGGTTTTACATGGCATAGGCTTAATATTATGAATTATAAATTAAACTGCCAAAGTAATTGTAAAGTAAGCCTCGTTAAAATTAGCCTCACAGCAGTCGGCTGCAATGTCAAAATGCCCGTCATGCACACATTAATGTAGCAGTAATAATAAAACATAAAAAATTATAGCCTAGTTTGGCAGAATCTGCGCCATGAGTAGTTTAACATTTGGTAATATTACTTAAGTAAAGCAAAATAATCAATACAAGTCTTTTGCTTGAGGTAAAGTGTTTTCATTACAGTAGCTTTACTTTTACTTCATGTAAGATGCCAGTAATTCATCACTGAACATTTACTCAACAGGTTTACTCTTAAATAAGCCTCACTATACTAAATGATCATTTCAGTGCACCACAGTCTGAAAAAAGCAAATAAACCCACATAAATGTTTAATTTCAGTTCTCATTGGAATCAGAGCCTTGCAGTACAGAGAACAGACTTAAACGGTCCACTAGAGTGCAGTGTTACCATGTGTGTTCAGTACAGTGTTAGGATGTACAGTAGGCTAAAGCAGACAGCAAACACTTTCATTCATTCATACAGAAACAGAAAGCCTTGTATTCAGCATCATCATTCATAAATGTGTGCTTGACAAAGAGTCCTACACTTGTATGCCAACAGATCGTCCAAAAATGTCTGGAGAACAGCAGATTTTTTAATCGTTGTATTTCAGCTAACAGGGAAAACTGACAGGTGTGTATGTTTATGTAGACTAAAACAGAAATCGTGACTTTTTTCATAAGGAAATTTAAAAGGTGTGTATTCAGTGATTTAATCAGAGCTGTGGCCCCATTACAAGCCTCTGTAACAGGAGTAAATAGTCAAATACTTTACTTAAGTAAAAGAAATAGCAACTGCAAGCTTGTTGAAATACTCCATTACAGGAAACATCTAAAAGGTCATTTGGCAAAAGTAGCCTTAGCTAAATGAATACAAGTATGCAAAGCCTTGTGTGTGTCATACTATTATATATTGACCTCATTTAGTTGGTTAAAGTGGAGCTAATTTAACCATTTTATAAACTTCTGAGTAGTTTTATCAGAATCAGAATCAGAATACGTTATTGATCCCCAGGGGAAATTGTTTTTGTTATCCATAACTATGCATCACATTTTACAAGCTTATCATGTGTTTTATGTATTAATATGAAATTGTAAATATACACTGTCAGATAAATACAGTGGAGTACAAACTATGTGTAAAGTGGCATAAAAGGGAATATATTTAAAAAGTGCAGGTATCTGAAATGTGCACCCAAAGACAGTCAGACGTTTTTTGTTCCATCCTTCCTGTCTGCAGTGGACAGTAAAGCAGGTCATCGTCTGACATTTAATAAAAGCCTGAAACTGGCCTGAAACACGCTGTAATCCCGCTGTGTGTGTGCGCGTGTTGTCTTTGCCCTCCGTGTCGTCTGCAGCTCCGTGCAGGTCTTTAAGGGGGGAGATTACAGAGTCTGGCTGAGTCAGACGGACAGATGTGTCATCAGGTGAACCTGTCTGACTCCGGCAGGGACCACAGCTGAGCTCATTGTCCCTCTCTGCCTGTCTGTGGCCTCGTTCCGAAGCCCCCGTGACTGTCTCTTCCCACCATCGTTCTCCTTTTCCTCGCCAGTCTCTCTCTCCTCGCTCTGCTCCCCTTTCTGCCTGTCTGTGCCCTCTTTTTACGCCTTTCGCCCACTCCTCTGCCCTGGTTTCTCTCATTTCTCATTCTCATTTTGAGGTTTTTATTTCCTTTTTTTGATGCTGTTTTTTTTTATGCTGTTCATCATTTTTGTGTTGTTCCCTCACAGAGCTGTGAATGGGATCCTTTGAAACCTGAAGTGTGTCTGTT
>CAEMYA010001845.1:176228-197481 GCA_903131615.1 Diplodus sargus | reverse complement strand
GTGTGTGTGTGTGTGTGTGTGTGTGTGTGTGTGTGTGTGTGTGTGTGTGTGTGTGTGTGTGACGCTCGCTGGCTGCTCCTCCTCTCCCGTGCGGAGCTGCTCAGAGGTCGGTCTGACTGCCGGCTCACTCACCGGTCAGTAGGAGACTGGAGCTCAGTGTGAAGACTCACAGCTGCACCGCAGACCAGGAACCAGAACCTGGATCTCCCTCTCGCTCGGACCCGAGACATGGAGTACATCGAGAGGACTCAGACAGTGTGAAAGTTTGCGCTGTGGATATGGAGACACGCGTGCAAAGACAGTTAACCGGAGTGAAGTCGCGCGTCAGTCCCGCCTCCAGGCTCTGAGGCGCAGCGGAGGATGACACCTGCACTCCGCCTGGCGAGGACCGACACTTGGCACCTGTGAAGAACCGGGTCAGAGCTTCTGCAAGAGTGACTCTGCGCCTCCGGTTCTGCAGACACATCTCCACCTCATCCTGCAGAAACAGCGCGTTTGCTGCGCGCCTTCGTATCTTTGCATCATCGCGGACTGCGGCAGGGATCATCTCGTACCCGGACACCTCGCGCACACAGGTGAGCGGCTCCTGGAGGAAAATGTCAGAATAAATGTGGAGATTAACGTGTTTTTTTTTCTGATGCCACAGCTGTTTTATTTGAATGTTTGAAACTGTTTTTGACAGAAAATGGGGACAATAAGTGCGTCCTGCGCTCTTGGGTGCTAAATTTAGTCATTCCGAGAAAGATAGAGTCCTTTAATTAGTTTTGCATCCAGGAATCCGAACAGATTTCAGAGAAAAGATGACACAGATTGAATCAGGCTGTTGATTAACCCCTGAAATCCATTTTAAAGCGCGTTTTTCCCCGTGAAAGATCGGAACAATCCTCCACACTGTCTGACTGTGTCCACATATGAGCTTGATCCTCTTTCAGTTGAACAGTTGAGGCTGTGTGATGTTTTAATGGATGCAAACATGGATGTTTTTGCACACTTTTATCTCCTTCTGCTGCATAATTTGATAGAAAGTTAATTGGGTTTGTTGGACGGGCAGAAAGATTGAACAAAGTGACATCTGAGTGTAAATCCTCTCCTCCTGTGTGCTGCAGGTGACGATCCTCCCGTCCAGCTCACCCTGACATGTCTGCACCGCTCGTCTCTTCACCTCTGCTGGATATTAAGACATAAAAGAGAGCTCAGCCTCGTCCCCTTCTCTCCAACAGCAGTCTAATCTCTGGAGCACTGACTCACCATGGGCACTGTGCTATCGCTGTCTCCCGGCTCTCGGAAATCAGGCTACTATGACAACCGGCCGGGCTCGCTCAGCCACTACCCGAGCCTCAGCAGCCGCTCTCTGAACAGCCAGAAGGACCGCGGGCTGAAGAGGGGCCAGTCCATCTTCCTGCCGGCTCTCACGTGGAAGCGACTGGTGGCCTCGACGAAGAAGAAGGGCAACTCCAAGAAAGGTGGTCCGGCACCCCTCGGGGACCCTCTCAACAACAACAACAACATCAATATCTACCAGAAGGACCCCGTGTTGCACCTCAACCGCGAGAATGTGAAGAAGTCGCTCTCTTGTGCCAACCTGTCCAGCTACGAGGGCCCAGCAGGACTGGGTTTAGGGCTCGGTTATGGCCTGGGGTTGGGGCAGGGGCACGGATGTGGCTACAGCAAGTCCCAGCAGCTTTCCTCTGTGAAGAAAATCCCCCAAGGGACGGCGACGTCGTCCCCGAAGCGAGTCATCGTCCAGGCGTCCACCAGCGAGCTCCTTCGCTGCCTCGGGGAGTTCCTGTGCTGTCGCTGCTACCGCCTGAAGCATCTGTCTCCGGCCGACCCGGTGCTCTGGCTGCGGGCCGTCGATCGCTCGCTGCTGCTGCAGGGCTGGCAGGACCAGGCCTTCGTCACGCCGGCCAACGTGGTCTTCGTCTACATGCTGTGCAGAGACGTCGTGGACGGCGACCTGGTGGCGTCGGAGCACGAGCTGCAGGCCATCCTGCTCACCTGCCTCTACCTGTCCTACTCCTACATGGGCAACGAGATCTCGTACCCGCTCAAGCCCTTCCTGGTGGAGGCAGGCAAGGAGGCCTTCTGGGACCGCTGCCTCGCCATCATCGACGCCACCAGCGCCAAGATGCTGCGCATCAACGCAGACCCGCACTTTTTCACTCAAGTATTTGCTGAACTGAAGAGTGAAGGCGGCTGTGGGCCTCAGGACTACAGTCGAGTGCTGGACCGGTGAGAGGACGTTTGATCCTTGCTGACCGCATGCCTTTTGTACACTCACGCATACACACATTTGTCTCATACAGATCCCTCTCACCTTTTTCTTCAATGAAGGCCTATACTGACGTTACGTAGACGTATTTAATCATCCCATCTGTGTTTGTTGCCTTTGTCCCGCTCCATCCACAGATAGAAAAAAAGCATCTGTCCCACCTCAGAGTTCCTCTGATAATTGGCCGACAGAGGTTCCTAGTTGTGTTTTGTTTTCCTGGAGTGTCCACCTGAGTTTACTTGAATTGAGGCACCATTTGGTCCACCTGTGCCCCCGTCTGACCCCCCATGAGTCCAACCCCAGCTCACCCTCCTATCTGAATGTGATCCGGGCAAGAAGATCATCGCTCACACACAAGACCATCACGGATTTGTTTTATTCTGAAACACAGACGATATAATCCACCTCGGCCGGGTTATATTTTCCCGGACGATACAAGGAGACATCTTGACATCCGCTGCTGGCTAAGCCCTCGTGTGCCAGCAGTGAAAAGTGACTCAGACTGATGGGAGCAGCTGAGAGGTCCATGTAAGGTCCCGCTGGTCCTGCTGTGCGCTGTGTAATCACTAAAGCAAAACGAACAGGCAGTGTTTTGTGAAGCCTTTTGAGGGGTCGTCTGGCCCGAGGGGACAGTTGCTATTTTTTTCCTCCTTACCCACTCAAACATGCCAGTGGACTCCTCTGTTATCTCATCTTGGAGGGTTTCACGGTGCAAGCAGAACACGGATTTAAGATTGACAGGTTTTGTGTGGGCATGGCTGTGTGTGTGTGTGTTTGTGTGTGTGCAGTGGGACGGCAGCCAGGGTCATCAGCTGTTTACTCCATCCTTTGTTCCCGGCGTCTTGTTGACAGGGCACCCACAGCCAGGGTATTAATGAGATTAGCAGATTACTGCAGCCCCTCCCCTCGTTCAACCTCTGCCCCCATCTTGTCCACTCGGCAGCCCTGCAGAGCCTCGGTGGCTAATCCAGGCCAGGCCGGACCGGGCTGGACTCTAAACACACACTTGTACACAAACACACACACACACACGTTTTAAATACCCAGTCGTGTGTACTCGATTCTCCTCGGTGCATGAATAAAACGGCACACGTGTGCGGCTCAGGCTCCACCGCAGAGGCAGCAGCGAGATCCCGTCAGATGACCACTGTTGTGGTTAAACGGGTTTGTTGCTGTCCCACTTTCTCATCTGCCATCAGGAGGCTTGTTTTCTCTCGACTCCCGTTACGCTCGTGCTAAATCATTCCCTTGAATGAACCGTCGGCGTTCGTGCTTCGGTAGCTTGAATCACTCTGTCCCCTGTGTTTTAATGTGTGTTTGAGCATGTCAGAGATGGTCGCAGATGAGCTCATGGTCCGTCGCTACGACACTGAAATATATATTTTAAAGCATGTTGTTGATCCCTAGTAAAAAGTAAACAGAAAAATGGGGACACAGCACAAATTAACTGCTTATTATGGATTATATACAGTAAATTGAGAAAGTTACAGTGTGGTTTGTCTGTGGTTGTTATTACTCCAAACAAAGAGATTTCTTCTTGTTTTATTTTGACATTTTCCCAAAAAAGCAAAGAAAAAAAAGCCCAAAATTAGAGGATGAATTAGTTTTCTGCATTAATCGTCTTCAAACCCCTCAAACGTATCTCTCGACCCTCGGGTTGGGAACCACCGGTTCAGGAAGATGTCTACAATGGTATGCAGCAAAGCCGTAATCTTATTGTGTTCAGGCATCTGGAGGTTTAGGCGCTCCGCTTTCCTCCCCCATGTGAAAGTCGTCCTTGCACACTCAGCTGTGACACTGCAGCACACTGTATGCGCACTCGCCCGCAAGGTCGTATGATAAACAAGTATCTTTATCGGATCCGACCTTTACAACCATGTGCTGACAGGGACTGAACGCGACCAGGTCTGAGAGAGCAGCCACTGAAACCAACCCAGACTTTTTTTACGTCCAAACCCAAATTAAAAGAAGATGCAGTTAATGTATAAAACAGCCTCTGTGTCGCAGTCAAAGTCACATAAAAATGATAAAACCCTGGACATGTAGCCCCAACACAGACAGTAGGTCCCTCTCTTATAATCCATTATCATGTTAAATGTGCGATATGTAGGAACTTTAGTTGAAAACATTCTGAGATCCTAGACCAGACTGCTAGCTGCACTGCTAACCAAGCTAACTAGCTAATAGTAGCTACAGTTAGCAGCAATTATTCTGGCGACATGCTGCCCCCTCTTCTATTTGAGTATGAATTTGACAAGATGCAAATTCTTACATTGCACCTTTAGTATTTTACTACTATTACTATATTTATCTTGAAAAAGCCCGACCTGCACACAGGCATCATTTATGCATTTTTACTGGGTTTGGGTCCATTGGGAACACGTGTTCTGGTTCCCACAAAGTTTAAGAAGCTGAAAAGAAAAACAAACTAGATGTTAGCCAGCTAGCTAACTTGCCAAGATTGGTTCGTGTGAAAGCATCCACAGGGAATCCCTTTTTACTTATAACCTTCAACTCAACTTAAAATCTTCCCGAGTTCTCAAACAACGGCTACAATAACAAGTTTTGACGCTACAGGGTCACAGAACCGGAGCGCGGGGCATTGCTTTGCGTCACGTCTGTTTTTGTTTGTTTTACGGCTCGTGGTCACACCATCGCTGCGTCCCATGGAGGCATCACCATCAAAATCTAATAAAAGCTGGCAGGATCTAATTAAAGTAACTTTTTTTTTTCCCAGCCATGGAGGGCAAACCTCAGTCAACCTTGGTCCGGCGTTGCGCTCGTCCTTGTGTGCAAACAAACACACTGCGGTTCACATCTCCTCCTTGGGTAATCCAGTCCTAATCCTCCCACCCAATCAAATAGAGAGAGCGAGCACACTAGGATGAAAACATGAGGAAGTAAGTAAACGGTTCAGGATCCGATGAGATTTGGTGTCACACTTGTCGTGCACTCTTGGCCCCCCCGGCTCAGCCTTCAAATCTTGCGGTAACAAACTGGGGGGCCTCTGAGACCCAGAGCTCAACCCTGCTGCCCATTCCAGCTCGCCCAGGCTTATTGGAGTCAGGCCTGCCTCTGAGGGACCTCGCATGAGCTCACACCAGTCAACCAGAGCAGAGTGACGGCAGCAATTCACGCTCAGAGAGTCTCTTTTTTTTTCTGGAGCTTTGACTGGCAGCCATTTTGGGCTCGTTGTTGCGGTCAGTGCAGCTCTCTCTCTCTCTCTCTCTCTGGCCCTGGTTTTGACAAGGACACCAGTGTCTTGACTCAACCTCCCCTCGCCTCACCTCCCTCTCTCTTTCCCCCCCTCCAACCCCATTTGCACACACACTCAGCTGTTGTTCCCTGCCCGTTTCATTAGATTTGACACCCCACACCCGCCAGCCATTGTCAGGACGAGGAAGGGCAGAATGGGACTGTTTGTTGGCACTGGGTTGGATGTGTTTGTATGTGAATGTGGGTCAAAGTTAAGGGCAACAGCTGCTTCCACCACCCATCTCCTGTAGACCTGGACATCAAATTAAATCAGAAGATACAGTACGGCCTCTTAATGCAGGTATCAACTCTTGACCTGGCAGTTAAGGAGTAATCTGCTGTGGGATTCCTTTAGCAGCGCTGTTTAATGAAAGCAACTGTTGCTCTTATTCGGGTCATGTTTCACGCTTGTTATTGGCAGAGACACAGGGGAACCATGGTCACTTAAGCTTAATTGAGCTTTAACGAAATTTGTCAAATGTGACGCACTTCGGTCGCAACTGTCCCCTCTTTCAGAACCTCTGTCCAATCAGTCGCCGAGCTGGATCGCGTAGCTGTTCCGCCAATCGTTTCGCAGGAGCGTAGCGGCCTCCGGGCCAATTAACTCGCATCTCAGCCGCAGCGCTAATTCTTCTTCATCCAATCAAACCCGTCAGTGTGACTTCCTGAACTCTTTGACCGACTGCAAACGGACACATGATGCCTGTGACATCTCTGTGGATTATCGTTGCAGGAAACTGACTCCTACACTTAAATTAAACTGGAGCTTTCTCTGTGGATGGGACCCTCATCTGGGACTTTACAGAACACTTCAGATGGGCCTTAGACTGGCTCTGTTTCAGAGACTTTTGAGTTTGTGTGAAAAATGTGATAAAAGATTTAAACGGATAAGACTTGTGTTATTCTATATTTTTCTTACTGTCAACAACAAACATGCATTAGCTACATTAAACCTGGGCACTGTAGCTTTGAACAAATATTACTCAAAGAAGAGAAAAAGTGGATTTGTTAGGGAACTACTTTCAGCTGCGGAAGAATACACATTTGCTGTTCTGATTATTTAAAGCAGCGAAAGGATTAATAAAACCACATTCATTGGATTGAAGGAAAAAGCGTCCCCCTGGTGCAATATTGTGGTTAATTAATGTGTTTTTCATAGTTTTTGGACAAAATGGAACTCTCCAAGACGTTAAATTAGGTGTTACAAGTGCTTGTTGTGGTCTTTTGTTGACAATAAGAAAAATGTAGCGTACAGCAAGACTTTTCACCACAGCTCTGTGAGTTGTGTTATCTCGGTATGCTGCTGCTGCTGCTGTAGGTCGGTGTGATATCTCAGACGACACACCTCAGACTGACGATGTAAATATGTGGGAGTGTAACAAAGAAAAAAAAGAGCTGAAAAAAAAATGAACAAAAACAAATTGTCTTGCTGTGTAGTAGCATGCATGCCAGCCAGGTAGTTTAGAGAACATTTCTTTTTTCTATTATTATTACCTCTGCTTTTGTTTTTGATTTTTATATATGTGATGTTTTAAACGACCGATCGTTTCTTTGGTAACTTAAAAACTTGGATCTCGTCGGAGTGTTTTCCTTTTTATAGGAAGCCGTGGTGTGATCAACAGTATTAAAGTCTCTTCTTGACTGCAGGTGTAACTATCATCATTATGGTGGTCTGTTCTTATGTTTAGAAACAATAGAGACAAAAAAAAAATGTAATAAACAATCGACACTCATCTTCTCAAGCCTGACAGAGCGAAGCATGTGAATTCATATGAGCGATGACAGAATTGTTACCATTTTTATTTTAAACTCAGCTGTCGTACCAGACTTCACTCGTCTGTTTGCTAATTTAGTTGTGGTCACGATGCTTCATCTGCTGCCCCTCAGATTCACACAGACAACAGTATACATTAAGAAATGATCGAGTTAGCCGCTATCAATAGCTTTCTTCGTCAGTGCACCAGCTGGTGACACAAAGGCAGCCGTTGTGCGCGCGGCGTTTGTCGCAGACAGCTCCGGCTCAGCTTCACCGACTGTAGCTTCGCCTCTGATGCTTCGGCTTTTTTTTTCTGAATTTTTTTCCACAGCTTCACGTTCATCACAACCTCCTGCTCTGTGTTGCGTCAACACTGGACTGATGTTAATGCAAATATGAATATATAGCTCTTCATCTCCGCGAGTCTCTATAGGCCATCGTTGTAATGAAGCGGCACATCACCTCCAGTGACTTTTGTAAAGCCACTGAAATGTGTGTGTGAAGCTAAAAAGTAAAAAAAAAAAAACTGTTGATGGGGAAACTTGAAGAAAAAACAAAAGTGACTGTTTCATGTTTGTTTTTTGTTGTTCCTTTTTCATGATGATGATGTTTACTATGTTGATTATTTAATAAAGCATCGAGCTGAAATCCAGATCGTTTCCCTCGTTTTGTGCACGTGCAGCTTTTCACACACTTAACCAAAACTGCCTTTGTTCTCCTCCACAGTTCTCATGAAATGCTCTCAGCCTGCAATCCAGCTAACTTAAGACTGGCAGTAAATTCACGTGGGACATAAAATAGCTTAATGCACAGGCGCACAATAGCCCCGGCGCTGCAGATGGCCCTTTGGCTTCCTGTCAGAAGGGGGGCTGCGCTCCATCTGAGCATGTCGCTGCAGTCAATCACCGCCCTCCGTGCTCCGACCACAGGTGGAGACGCTGCGATGCTGCCTCTGCTCAGCAACAGCCTCCTCTCGGCAAGATGTGTGAAACTTTGGTGCGGCGTAGAAACATGAAAGTGGAGGCTTTGTTCTGTGAGATTAAAATACTAAACAAAAGAGAGGAAAGCAGGTTTCTGCGTGCAGGTTTTGCCTTCCGCTGTCACACTCGCGCACAGCAACAGCTGCAGATTTCAAATTCATCTGTTTTTTCCTGTAATGTCACATATTTGGCATGATCTACATTTCACATTTTATCAATTTTCCATTGACTGTGACTGAGTACATGTAATCAAGATTGTGAATCAGTACAATTTAGACACATACTTGCCGATCCTCCAGATTTTCCAAGCGAGGCCCATTTTTTTCATTGCCTTCTTCCGGTTTCCTCCCGTGGTCACATGTTCTCCTGATTTATGACACATTTTCACACCTTTTTGTCCCAAAAGGTGTGACAACCTGTTTTCTGACACTGTACAGCGAGTAGTCTACTGCACTATCACACCTCGACCACCTCAGCGAGAGACAGACAGAGATATTTTTTTACAGAGTAGTTTGACACACTAGCATCTTCACACTTGGGCTAGGGGGGTTAGGGGTTAGTTGGTTAGTGGTTGGTGTATAGTTTGTTTCATTTGGTCCAAACAGGGTGAAACAATTACACACTGTTGCCTTTTAGTTGTGGTCCGATTCTCTTCACAGTCACTACTTTTACAAGAAAGAGTCGGACTCATGTGTTAACATGACTGAAGTCCACGCATACATGTTAGTCCAACTAAAATCGTACCAACTAGAATTTCTCAAAGTCGGACTGATATATTATTCAACTATTGAGGCTGGAAGTCGATTTACTCTTTCATGTTTGCGCCTTAGTCGGACCTGCACTGGCCTCTGCATTCTGCAAAGTGTACAATAAAGGTACAACAACAACAAGTGAATCTAAAATCAAGAAAGTTGGCTAAAAAGTGGTTAAATTGCTTTTCCAATGAACTGTGCTGCTTTCAGACTTAAATTTAGTTCAGTGTAAGTTATCCAGTGGTCACTATAAGAAATATAATGCCAACTACACATTTACAACTTTGACCAGGTGCTGAACAAAGTCTATAGATGGGAAAAATACCTAAATAATACACACATTTGGGAGATCATTTAGTGTGCAAACTCATCCATATCATACATCATACAGAGGCAGGATAGCACGACATCAGGATACTCCTGCTTAGACAAAATGTTCATTGAGTAGATTATATGAAAATTAACAAGTTATCTTTAAATCAGGTTTCTAACATGTTTGACATTTTGGGGAATATGTTCGTCGTCTCGTTGCCGGATGAGAAGACTGATATCGTTCTGCTGTGAGAGAAAACTGGAGTATCTGTGTTCACCTGACTGCTGATATGACTCGTCTGATATTGTAGTAAAATACCACAATGAACCAAGAATAACATCACAGGTTTTTCATTTTTAACAGATTCAGTCATTTCACACTGAGACTTCCCCTCTGTGGGATTAATACAGGATTATTTTATCTTTTTTTATCTTTGCTTTTATCATATAACAGATGTCGGCCGTAAAACTATTCAAAAATGACTTTTCAGTCAAAGCAGCTTACTTGTGGAGGCTCGATGCGTCTGTCTGCTCTCTCTGTCTGATGGTATTGGAAAATGATTATTTAAATGCCATTTATAATCTATTCACAATGACCGAGCGAGAGGGCAGCCGGGTGAAAACCATATGGCGCTGGTCGGAGCCGAGGTCAGAGCGGAGGCTGGGGACACCTCTGAGGGCAGAGAGGTGAGGGAGGTGAGGCCGGAAGGCTTTGATTAGAAAAGAGGGCAGATGAAATGAAATGAAGAGGCATGGCTGCAGATGGCTGCCACAGCCTGACTGAGTCCTTTTCCAGCTTTCTCATGTCCTCTGAGAACACAAATCACCCAGCTCTCTGCCTCCCAGTGTCACTCCTCTATAGCGCGTTCCCAGTGGCTTTTTCTAAAAGCCTTGTCTGCCGTTCGCCGCCTTTTATCAGCCCTTTGGGATCTAACATGCTCCAAAAAGCCCCTCTGTCGATGGTTCCTATAGACGGAACCCAGAGACATTATCAATTCAAGCTGTTTTAGAGCGAGTGACACTTTTCCAGTTCAAGCTCGCCACATATTGCTAATGGCAGCTTTAAAATTTAAAACGTATTAGAAGAATAATAAAATTTGCAGCACAAACAAGCAAAATCTTTGACATTTGTAAGAACAGTCGATATCCAAACAACCAAAACACAAGGACAGGTGCAAGTATAAGGAAATGCTAAAGCCGCAGTTTTTGGCTTTTTTTAAAAGCTAACCAGCTTGCTAATAAAAAGAGCAACTTTTCTCTGGAGTATTTTCTTAAATAACTACATTGGTTTGCGAGGTTACAAGTTACGCAGAAAAAGACGACTTCTTGGCAAAAGCATTTAATGTGTAGCTAGTTTTTCCCTCTTCTGCTACAGAGATTAAGCTAACGTTAGCAACACTCTCGTTTGTTCGACTTGGGTATGGTTTTACTCTAGCAACTCCAGCAAACATTAACTATGATTATGTAAGTCAAACTCATTTTTTTTAGTTTACACCCAAAAAGCCTTTTATACTGTTCAACGTGTAAACATACAGTTAGCGAAGACGACGACACAGCCCCATTTTACATTTTCCTTATTATTCATCCTACTTAGACTCACTTCCTTGACAATGCAACATGAAACCAATGCTGTGTGCGTATTTTCATCTCTTCCGTCATTACTTTTATATCACATGGTTCAACTAGCGAGGAAGCTGCTATGAAATTGGTCAAGGCTATGCTAACATTAGCAGCCCTCTATCTCATTTTAATGGATTTTGGGCACGTTTATACTCGAGCAGCCAAACTCTTTGTTTAGTCTGCATCCAAAAAGCATGTTTTGTTCAACATGAAATCATACATTTAGATAAGATAAACAAGAAGTGTGACATTTTTGTTGGTTTTGTAAAATGTTGCTGTTTATTTTGATCCTTGGGGCCACCGTAGTTATTGACAGGCGCAGCAACATTAACTAAGGGGAGTGGAGCTTAGCAAACCATAAATACACAAACTGCATTAACTGGAATTAACTGTGCATATATAAATTACATTATGTGAGTCTGGCCGTGTTTCCTCTGAACGCAGTAGGAAAAAACAAAATCCTGTCGCAGGGCTTTCAGAGGAATAATATCATTTGATATCGGGGTCAGTCTCCACTGTGAGATTCTTTACAGATCATGAGTACAGTTTGGGAGCTTGGAGTGCAGTCGCCTGCTGGCACATCCTGACTGAGTGAACAGATGGTTCACTCAGCCATGCACCCATAAGTAGTGGGCGAAGGACACCACCGGAGGGGGACTCCACAAGACTCTGTGGGGATGTCGAGTTTGGTGAAGAGCAATCAGAGGTCTCATTAAAGCTTCATGAAGTGCTAAAAAAACAAGCAGGCAAACTTATATCCAGCAAACAGGGGTTTTGTTAAACTGTATAAAACTAAACTGAAATGTAAATGTTAAATACTTTATTTCTGATTATCCACTTATATCATTATGTCCAAGATGGGAATTTCATTTCCAGTGCAGTTATGTTGCAGCTTGAGTTACTATTCAGATTAGATTTTAAATCCAAAATATATGTTTGATGCCTTGTGATGGATTTAAAAATCTAAATTTGTTGACATTTTTGTTGCTATGGAAGTTTTTGGGAGCTGTAGTTCCCCCAGTAAACACACCGACCCCTTTGGTTGTTGCAGCGAGCAGCAGGAGACCAAGAAGAAGGCCAAAGAGAACTGACAACTGTTTTTAATCTTTAATTAAACACATTAACAATGTGATGGTGATTCTGTTTCAAATATGGATCATTTCACATGCTGGACAGTGTTGTTTCACGCATGTGGTTTAGGTATGTAGGAAAATCCAGTTTGAGCACTCTGGTTGCTCTAATATTTCCTGATTAGTAAGCATTCAGGCTGATGGCATGTTGATTCAGAGCGAGCCAAAGTAAAAACCAATCTCCCCCCTCATGTTACTGTAATCTCCAGCATGTGACCTCCCCTCGGGCTGATGACGGAGGGGATGCTGGAAAACCTGCAGCGCTCACCAAACCAGTGGCCGGTCTGCCCTGAGAGGATTTAGAGGGAAAAACACAGCAGCTCTGGGACACATATTATATTCCCACTGGTAAATCCTCTCCAACTCATTACCAAATCCTCGCTGCAGGGCTGCTAATCTCTAAAGAGAGACCGACCAGGTGCCAGTCTTTTTGTAATGGAATTGCCCAGCGCTTTAAGTGATTGCATCAACAATTGCCAGTCCAGATAAATTAGATTAGAAGCAGGAGAATCCCATTTGTACAAGGAGAAACCAAGAAACTTCATCATAATACAAAACAAAATTAGAATTGATTTACATGCGTCTTTGTTCAAACCACTCGATTGATTGCGATGCTGTGTTTAGTCTGCCGGCCGGGGTGCGAGTGTGCTCTCCGGTCCACAGCGAGCTGAGGGACGTGATCGGAGCTGTCACAGAGGAAAACGGGTGGAAAAATTATGTGGATGAGACGCTTGGCAGCGCCGAGCGGCTGTGAATGTAATGAGGAAACGATTGGGAAAACAATTGTTGCTGCCATCCAGTGAAAAGCTATCACAGTCTGTTGAGGGGGAAAAAAAGCAAAACGTGATGAATAAATGTTCTGTCTGTGAAGGAGATTCTGCTTCTGCTCGCCTGATCTGATGATTAACTGTTCATCTGTTTAGGAACTGACACACACAGACACACACACACACAAAATGCCTTTAATAATCAGCGATGGAGAGGATGTACACCAATTTGCATTTTTAAAGACTGATCTCACACTTCATTTATAAATCACGGCTTTTACGTCAATGATTAAAGGATTACATGCATACAAATTCCGCGTATATGCTGTAATCTCTGTTCCTGATTGAATAGGACGTACAGGATCTGATTGGTGGAGCTGTAACTGGGAGACGAGCTGTGGTGTCCAGTCGACGGTGCTGCAGAGGAGCGACAGCAAGATTGGCCGGCCTTCACTTTTGGCGCAAGAAAACACTCGAGCCTCCACAGAAACAGATGTGAGCGCGAGGCCAAGACGCTTGTTTGTGGCATTTCAATAAACAGATTTTGTTCATTTGCTCGAGCACGAGTTCCCTCCGCAGCTGGAGTGAGCGCTCGGATTTTCTTCCCCATCAGAGGCTGACTCAATTGTGCCAGAAATATGTGGGCTTTTAACCAAATCAAACTCGGAATTAGATTCACAATTAGCATTATTTTGCCACTAAACACAATTAAATGTCAAAACAGAGCGAGAGAGCGAGCGGATGAGACGAGTGGAGGACGGCTATTTCTGCCTGATGTTTACTTGCACTTTACTCTGACTAATGAGATCTCAGAATAACCAAACGCACCAGAAGTGCCGGAGAATGGATGTGTTGCTGCACAGCTGCCGACTTAGGTCACCTAGTTACTAGGACCTGGAGGCAAAGAGCATTGTGGGTAACGCCGGGCACTTTCCGCAGACATAAAAGGCTCAAAATAGAAGAAAAAAAACCCACAAAGGCGCACGAGGATCCTGGCTGGAATGAGGATGTTTGAGGAAGATTTTTGAATGCAGAAAACAGAATTATTTCTCCCAAATTTGGAAATTTCTCATTTGACAAGATAATCAATCCAGATAACAGGAGTGAATGATCAAGATGCTGATGTTGATGTTCTGAAGGAGATGCATCTGTTACCAAAACATGTAAAGTTGTAACTGTAATGCCTTCGACGGCTCTGTTTGCAATGAATGTCTTTTCTCAAGACAAAGCTGCACATTTGGCACAAGTGGCCTTTTATTGTGTCAAGCACACAGCGCACCTGTGCACTGATCATGCTGTTTAATCAGCTATGTCACACCTGTCAGGTGCATGGGTTATCCTGGCAAAGAGAAAGTACAGAGGAATCACTCCTCCGTGTGCATGAAAAAGTCTTAAATCCTTACCTTCAAGTGTCTTTTATGAGGAATGTGTCAATTTCACACCAGCAACCTGCAGCTTATCTTATTGACAAAGCATTTCAATAAACTCGTCTCCTTTTGTTGTTGTTTTATTCTAGACGACATTTGACATTTCACACAGGATCCTCTCTCCTGACTGCTGGGGAGAACCAGGCATTTAACCTTTCCTGGGGTCGTTCACACGTCGGTGTCACCTGTGGGTCACATTTCACTGATGAGAGTTACGAGAATAAAGGTGTGAACGGGTGTCGAAAGCGCCCGAGGACGGATGTCTCAGGAGGGATTTGTAAGTAGCTGATAAGTGCTTCCTCAGGCTACAATCTGGATGACATTCACGCGACAAATTGAGTGCATCATTGTGGTCCCACTGTTCCAGGGCCACTTCCAGGGAAAAGAAAGGGAAGCTGGGTTTTAAATTTCCACCAGCAAAACAGTGGATTTAGCTGTTCCAGACATGTTTGATGTCTGTTAACTCAAGGTCAGGTTGTATTTAAATGAAGCAATGGTCTTGGGGACAAAGAAATAACTTATTGTTTAACATTTGCCGAATCAACAAGGAAACCTAAATAGTTAAGAATGTGCTGTAGACAGCGTTTCACAAAGTCTGCAAAGTTTCTTATAACTCAACTGCTCTTAGAATTGAGAGATTTTTAAAGGGAGTCTGGGGACTTCTTCAACCGATGACAAAGAAGTAGTTTATATTGGCTACTGTTGGATGTTTATGTCAAATTTGACAGGCTTGCCTCCAATAAAAAGTTGCCTCCTTTCATAAATGTATTTGAAAAGGTTGAAATTGGTTCAAACAGTGTGTTCAAAAAGCTGCTAAAGACGTGGAAGCAGGCAGGCCGGTGCAGTAATGTCGCACCCATATTTACAAGAAAAGAAAACACCTGAATGTTTGCATTAGATGCCGAATTTACAAAAAGGCGCGAATGATTTAGATGGTGTTGTAGCAAAGTTTCGCAAAGTTTGTTACATTTCTCTTCACGAAACAACTCTTAAAATCACGTGATTTGTAAAGGGAGTCTGGTGATATTACGTCTACGCGGCTAACATTGGCAGGGTTAAGGTCTTAGAGGACATTCACACCTGTACTTACAGCCCCTCACTTGTTTGTATCACTCAGGTTAGATGCTGATACCAGGTGTGAGCCGGACACAAAACCAGAGCAGAGCACACAAACACAGAGATGAATGTTGACACATTCACAGAACCATATTCACAGATCACGCTCTCACAACATCGAGTACGCTTTCTTTTCTCTTTTTTTTTTGCAGCTCCAGTTATTCTGAGCAGCGGCGTGTTGATTGAAGAGGTGCAGGGCTGATCAGACGTGTTAAAACCGGCTGTCGCGGGTGCAAACGTTCTCCACACAAATGCGGCGTGGCGTCGACATCCACACAGTTGAATTCAAACGGAAGATTTCGGCTGAGTTCGGTGTAAATTATACAGATGCAACAAAGTGGATCCACATTATGCAAACAACCTTCTCATCAAAGATAAATACATTAACCAGGAAGCGTCCACACACACATCTGCACACACTCGGAGCATCAGAGCATTACCGAGCAGTCAGATTTGGGGGAGTCACAGCGGGGACTGTGTCAGAGAGCAGCAAAAGCCAAGTCACAGCGAGGGCAGGCCGTCACTAAGTCGCACTAACAGGTCACTGCGGAGAGAGATGGATGAAAACTGGCAGCAGACGACAGAATTAAGCCCTCAGACTAAACTGTTCGGTGAGATACGAAGAGCGTCGGTCCAAATTGAAATATCCACCATACTGAATAAAACACAGCAGGCAGCTTCGTAACTACATTTCAACCCTCACAAATGCGTAACAGTGGGTGTTATCAGCTGTGTTTAAAATGTACATTTTACTGCCAGTCACCTTCATTTAGGACGACGTAGCACAGGGAAAGTGAGGTTTATAGGAAACGAAATTTAACTTCAACTGCATTGAACACTGTTGCACATTAGGCGAAATCCTGTGAAATGTCTGCTGCAGCGTCCGTCCCTGCGTGACTATCTTCCCCCCGCTGATCTGATCCAGAGGACACCGGAGGGACGAGAGAGGAAACAGCTCTTACGTCACCGAGTGCAGTTTGTCTCTCTTCACACAAACAGCAGGACTCAAACCGAAAGGCTGTAAATTAACTGTATTTGTACAGGAAATCCTCTCCGCCACGGAACAACGCACAGCTTTTTAATTTTTTTTACGTCGACAGACTCCCGACTTGTTTCATTCATCACATCGTGCCGTTAGTCTTCGTTTTAAAGCCGCAGAGCACAATCGAGAAACATATTCAAATCTCTGCATAATGAAGACTTGTCTACAGCCCGCCGTCTCTTCATGTGGCGGAGCTTCAGAGAGAAATGAAAACACGGAGAACTCGCTTTAGTAAATCTTGAATAATTTATTTTTCTTCCGCTGTTCCTCTTTTCTTCTTTTTATTACTTCTGACATGGAATAATCGTCACAGTTTGCCTTTTCTAAGACAACAGCAAGAGACACGGCATAAAAAAAAAAAGAACTCAATGTACAAAAATATGAACGTTTTCATGTTGATTGTTTTTACGCATCGTGATGTACACATCTGTCATTTAAAAAAAAAAGTGCCTACATGTTTTTATTGCATTTTTCAATTAAAGAACATCTTCAAATTTCTTTGGTGAGAGCAGAAGCACAGACAGTATCACACACACTGTGAGTCTCTACATCAACTTGTTTAACTCTCCAAATTTGCCTCTACAGCTATTCGTCACTTTGGTAATCTTCGTTCTGCAGCTCGAGATTAAAGAAGCAGATTCTGCCAGCAACTCTGCGACGTGTCAATACGCTAAAACCCTTGTGAAAAAATATTTTAACAATCCTAGTAAGAGTCACATATTTACATCTTCATGAACCTCGCTGACGTTTTGGCCAGTTCGGACGTTCGATACTGCTGTTGGCGGATCAGTCGGACGGTCTCGTTAGTTCCCGGGGACGAACAGCGTGAAACCTTCTCGGCTCTTCTTGAAGTCGGCGCTGGTCTGGCCGGGTTTGGTTTCCACGCTGACGCTCTTCGGTTTGCCTCGCATGTGAAGCTGCACGCCCGAGCGGCAAACCTTCACGGGGAACTGGACTTTCTTTATGCTGGAAGAGAGAAAGACAAATACATTTTAGGATTACTAGACTTGTAAAGCTCTTCATTGACAAAGTTCATTCCAAGCGTATCAGAGCGAGCCATCCGCTGTTGTATCAATGATTTCACCCATTTAGTCCGGTTTCTCTTCATGTTTTCTTCATATTCTTAACAAGAAGTGGCTATATTAGTGAGACTGGTGTCAAAAAATGCTGCCTAAACACAACAACGGTTTGTATGTCTGCAGAGAGGAATTTCCTTTTATACAGACGCAGATCGTAAAAGCTTGTTGGCTGTCGGCCGGAGTCTTTGCGATGTGTTCAAGTGCAGCTTTGTGGATGAGAAACAGACGATGTGAGGCGACGCAACAGTCGGCCTTCATCGCAGCTAACTGTTTGTTGTCAGTGTGGTGTGTCAGGGCCTTTAGCTGCCAAGACATCAGCAAACTAGTAGCAATCGTAGATAAGTTGAGTTTTCGCGTCCCTTGATTTGAATTGTGCCCGTGTTTAAGTGTTCCATGTTGCCCCAACACTTCGTCCTCCATCCCAACAAGAATCCAGACAGTGGTAATCATTCAAAACACAAAAAGACCAGGTTTAAAACATATATGTCTTCTTCCAGGGGTGTTTGAATTTTTTAACCATCTTCAGGCCTAAAAGTCCGCATGAAGTCCTGCAACGTGATCGTTCCTCTCATGTCAACATCCTCAGTTCCTCACAAACATCTCCAGAGGAATGAACAAACAAAAAAAGAGTTTGTTATTCATCACTTCACACTTCATCCTGCCTCTGGAAGATTTCCTCTGATCACAGTCACGTCTAGAACGCAGGTGCTTTGGTGTCACACACCTAATCCTCCCGCTGACAGCTGGGAGAAGGAAGTGTGGCTCTGCAGCGTCAGCTGAAGATGATCCACTGTGAAGTCGCTACTTCCTCCCGGCCCTCGGGGATCCTGCGGCCTCAGTCAGCAGCGACGACCCCGCTGCTCCAAACACAAGCTGCACGGGCACACGGCTCAGCCTCTGCATACAAAGAGCCTGCGTCCACCGTCGTCACATCCGGAGGCTCGGGGGACCGCGAGGTCGCGGTTGATACTCTGGCTTGTGGCGGCATTTCTCTCGTGAATGTATTCAGATTTTTGTTTTTCTATCAGTGGAGTCACTTTGTCTGAACCCGACGTGCAGGCTTTCGGAAGCAGATGCAGAATATTATTTGCCAAACAGCTATTTGTGGACGTCTTTGAATGTTGATAATGTGACTAATAAGCAGGGCTGGCTCATGCGTATGGGCCAGTTTGGCAGCTGTGTGCGAGCTTTGGCAGGAGCGACCTAATGTAGCTGTTTGTGTCCAATCCTCCCCAGACTGACTGGTCCTCTTCATCAGCATCACGGCAGAGGAGGGCTCGCTTCAAGGTGAATTTAATTAATGCAGATTACATAATTTTGTAGATGTTATGTAATAGTGCTGGCATACCTGGTTCAGTACAGTAGGTACACACACACACACACACACACACACACACACACACACACACACACACACACAAACACCATGTGAGAACTTTAAACGGAGTAAAATCTGAGGATCAAGAGGATTGATTTTGTTACATTAAGTATATTACATTTTGTATATTAAGTTAAACTGCTTAAAGAAAAAGTACTCCGACAAAATCTCCTCTTTGTTTGTAAATAAGACAGTTATTCACTTTCGATTGAGCTAGGCTAACCTTTCCCCCCCTCACTTTGTGCTATGCTAGGCTAAACATGTCCCAGAGCAACACCTGTGAATATTTCAAAATATCAATAAGACATGTTTAGCCTAGCTTAGCACAAAGACTAGCTGAAGAGGAATGGGTTGGCCTGTCAAACGACATAAAGTTTGCCCATGACAGACGGAATTTGTGCTAATGCTTTTAGCTTAGCCGCTACAGCGAAGACTTCAGCCTTAAAAATGTTCATTTTTGGGTGAATTTATCCTTTAATAAATAACATACATAAAGAAGCAAACCTGAACCACATGGTCTGTGTCAGGACGGTTCAGGTCTAATTATATCAGATAAGGAAGCGGCTGCACATCTGTTCAGTTATATAACAATATTCTTGTAACATTATCAGCAGGAAGCTTCTGTATTTACAGTCTTTCAGCTGCCACTTTGTTTGCTGTGGTGTAGCAAGAACTTGAACTCACTGCACAAGTCCAAATCTGTGTCAGCGTTCATCACAAGTCACTCCGACAGGTGTGGCCTCACTCTGTTTTCCAAACTCCCTCTTGGCCCCTCGTCAACCTCAAACCCCCGCCTCGCTGCGCCCCCTCAAACCAGCTGTCCTGCCCTACCGGGGCGGTGACGAACCCGGCACAGAAACCCACTGACCTCCACATGGTTTTGATTTGAGTGCGATACTGATCTCATCATGCCGGCTACCGCAAGTCAAACCCGACACCGGCAGAGCGTGCTGGAGAAAGCCTCTGGCTGCGCCCGAGGACAGCAGACGACGGGCTGCGAAGGCCCGCGGTGCAGCGAAGTGAAGCTTCCTGCTGCTGCGAGAGGAGAACTCACGACCGTGGAGGCTCAGATTGTTGATGGCAAAGATAACAAAACGTCACTCCTCATGCGAATGCTTCTGTTCAGATACAGATGGGTGATAAACAAGAGCCAATCTAGTCTAAAATGGAAGTCAGCGTTCAGCAAACAAAAGAGTTTGGCTTTCAAATCCTTCTGATGATTGTGTGAAAACGAAGCTGGATTAAAATTCGTTGCCATCCTGCTGCCAAACCTCTCAGGAAAGGAGGGATGGGCGGATGGTTGGGAGGACAATTTGTCTGTGTTTGACACCGGACCCAGCGGTTTGAATCCCGTCTCCAACCAACAATCAGCGTGGTCTCCGCTAACCACGACCACAATCCTTCCCTGACCAGATCCAAGCAGTTTTAGTTGCCCAGATACACAGCAGCCCAACCTTAACCTTGTCGGTAGTTGTTTTTTCCCAGAAGTGAACCAAATTGTAAACTTTTCAGATTGTATTTCTGTACTTTTGCTCTTTAAATGCATTGATTGCCTGAAAAAACTGGCTAATCAGAAGCTAGTTAGCGAGTAATGTTTGATGGCATCCTGTGTAAACACACAACAACAGCTGTTTATCAGTGTTCACCTGTGAAGATCATCTTGCTGAACAAATTAAACATGTAAGTATCAAATACTCATGTAATATATAAGATTAATATTCCAAAGTTAAATTCAAAAGGCCCCTTTTTGTTGAGGAAACCAGAGCGATCATCCAGATTAGCCAACAAAAGAACGTCTTCACTGCACCGCTCTATAAGAGAGCAATAAGCCTTCTCATGGAACTCACACCTGACAGTAAATAAGGTTTATTCTTATGTCTCCTTTAAGAAAAAGGATTACAAGCGGAAGCCGTCTGTGTTGTCGCTCTCCATCCACTTCACCTCCACCCACAGCCGCCCTTTCTTCCATCCCACCCGACTCAGAACCCCCTCTTCACCAGAAGACTGCAATTTCCCCATGCAATCTTAATTAGCACTTCCCCAGCTGCCTGGCAACCATCGCTGGGGCAACAGCAGCATCTACGGCCCTCGCCGCGGGGGCAACGTGGGCCGAGGTCACCGGGCAGGCGGGGAGCAGAAACCCGCGGGGTTGGCGTCGGCGTCGTAGCGCTGATCGTCACCGATTCCGTCCGTTATAATTAACATCAACGTCATCGGTAACAGTGGGCCTATCTCAACCAGCTGCACCCTGCGTCTTGAGTCTCATCAGGGGGCATTCTGGGAAAAAAAAAAAGTGAGTCATACTGTAACTTCGGCCGAGCTAACGCATGTAGAGTGATTTATATAAACGGCGCAATTACAGTTTAA
>CAEMYA010001845.1:153662-173810 GCA_903131615.1 Diplodus sargus | reverse complement strand
ACACGAGGTGAGCAGAAGGGGGGACGAGCTGACCGAGGAGAGTTCAGAGCGCCGGCTGGATCTCCTGTTGCTCCGGCCGGCAGGAACCGACTGCGAGACGAACACATTGAGGACAGCCACTGAGGGAGGAGAGGAGAGGGGGAGCGGAGAGACGGAGGAGGCTATTTCAGGCTGAGGATGACGCCTTTCCACGACCTAAAAAGTGAATTAAGAATAGAGAGGGCTAATTTCCCCTCCGCCGCTGCGCTAACTGATAAACTGTTGACGCCCAACGAGGTCGAAACTAGAAAGTCAACAAGTCCTTCGACATCCGTAACGCTCGCTGTGTCTCGGGTCATTACGGCCACATCACAAGACCGCTCACAGATGCTTCTAGGTTAATGAAATCAAGCTGCTTCTTCTTCTTCTTTTTTCTCGCCTCGTTTTTTCTCGCTACACCGGGAAGGGAGGGGGTGACCCAGAAGATTGCTATTAATGCAACACCGTCCCAGGTCTTTCCATATTCATAAATGAAAGTGCTGATTTAGAAAGAGCGGAGAAGAAATGCTGGAGAAGGAGAGGCAGAGGAGGAGAGATGGAAAAGAGAGGGAAGGAAGGGAGACCGTGGGAAGATGGTTACTCTGATCAAGAGGCCGAACTCTGCGGCGAGACGACACGATCGACTCCTGAGCTCCTTGTTTCATCTGCGACCAGGAACAAGAAGGGCTCAGTGAAGGAAATGGTGTCTGTGTGTTTGTCTTCCTATAAAGTTTGATGCCAGTCGCAGATACGTGGACTCAAGTCGCTGTTCTGATTTCAACTTGACTGGACAGAAAATGAAATTACTCGAGACTCGACTTGGAAGTTAAAGACTTCCGACCTGACGCGATGCTTCTGGTTTCATATTTTCGGGTTTTGTTTGTATTTGACACTTTAGATGGGATGTTTTAGGGGTTTTTTTGATTGGGAAGAAATTAAGAAATGGATACGCTGTTCTCTGCAGCGATCAATGAAACAATATAAATCCCCAAATTGCCTTTTAAGCAAAGAATCCTCCTCAATCTTTTAAAGCTGGGGCCGATCGTACCCTAAATCTGCCTTTAGCCCGCTCATACGCCCCCAGCTGTCCCAGCAGATGGTCCAACCTCCCCCAAAACTCACACACACACACACACACACAAACACACACACTACTTCTTACTCAGTAAACATACCAACACACACACACACACACACGCCTCATTCATGCTGACAGCTCAGGCCCAGGTGACAGGAAGAGAAAGCAGCAGACAGGCAGGGAAGAGAGGACGGGGGGGCGGGTACGTACAGGAAAGAGCGACGGATGAAGCGAGCGGAGGAGCGCGCTCCGCCGAGGGAACGAGACGCGGATGTGACATGACAGAGAACCAGACAGCTTGTCTTCGCCGTCCTCGCCCGACAACACAGAGCGGCTTTGAAGTCGAGACGTTACCTTGTGCCTCTAATGCTGCCTTTTTCCCTGACCCAGTTTTTTTGCACAACTCGCACTCTCTCGGCTGTAAACACTCACAGATCTTCTCTCTGGCGTTTGGAAGGAGACGCAGCAGGAGTCACAATCACTCCATTGACTGTTTCCTCCCCTGACCATCCTCCAAACCTCATAAACTAAAATGATGTGCGCGTGACTCTCATCGGCTGAGACCTCACTTCCTGACAGAAGGAAGCACAAGGGGAGTGTGTTTTGTGTGTAGTCATCCTCCCCCCTCCTTGCACATGCTCGCACACTTCCACGGCTCACCCCTGACTTTGTCTCATGAGCCTTTTGATGAGGAGCCTGGTAGGGGTCGCGACCCCCTCCATTCACCGCAGATGGTGGCACAAAGACAGGCGGAGGGGCTGAAACTGACTCCCGATGGCTGGCTCTCCTCCGCGGCGCACCCCGAACCAGAGCCCCGCAGCTGCTGCAGGGACCCTTCCCCCCCCCGATTAAAAACACCAAACCCCAGAACCCAGACGGTATAAGACTCGTAAAAACCCACAAAAGCCTCACCGGGGATCTGGGATCAGCTCACTGAACATACACACAGACAGACTCGTAAAAAAGTGGAACACACACCCTGGTGCTGCTACCGTCTGCCCGGCCTCTGAGCCGAGCCACGACGATAAAGAAGGGACTGAAAGTTTTATCTTAAATCACATGAAGACTTAAAGGATAAGTTCGCCCAAAAAGGAAAATTCAGTCATTATCTGTGACTGAAGTCCCTGATCTGTAGTCTGTGCACACCCGAGGGAAAGGGAGGGAGCTACGCTGGGTGACTTCATAGCCATAATAAGATCTGCTGCGTCTAAACTCACAGTTATTTTTTTCTATCTTATCTGAACCACTGCAGTAGTGCACTGCAAACAGCAATTCTATCATCAGCTGATAACCGATAATATAAATTGCTCATTAACAGGCCAATACGTGCATCCGTACTGATTGTAAGCCAAAAGTGAAAAAAACAAAACAATGAACTACAGACGAAACAATTAATCTACCAGCTCGCCACACTGGACGCTTCAGCAGTGACATCTTGCCTTCCATGTTAGCAGGTTAGTGCAAACCTCGCACGTCTCACGCACGTCTCACGCACGTTTCAAGCGAGGCTGCGGCGGCGCTTCATCGGGAGATTTCAAAGTCGTGGCTAAAATAGACCTGAAACCGACCTGAAGACATCACACCGGCGTTTCACTGCAGCTTTAATGTCCGTATCTGTATGAATATGTCTCTCAGCAGCTCAGCGACACACGAGCAGCCAACGTTTTGACAATCAGCTAATTGTCATATTTTAAGAAAAAATGCTAAAGTTAAATTGGTTCCAGCCTCCAAAAATGTGTTTTTTTGTCTTTGTCTCGTACGACAGGCAGTTTAATGACTTGAAGATGTAAAATAAGACTACAGATGGTCCGGTTCTGTGTGATGATGCATTTTCCCACATTCTCTGACATGTTGTGAGTAAAACAGTTAATCGAGAAGAAGAAATCTGCAGACGAGCTGATCATGAAAACACCGTTAGCCGCAGCGCTACAGAGCGCTGACGCTGCAAATGATATTTTTAAAAATCCAATTAGCATTTTCATGTCCTGTAGGTACATATGTATATGTGTGTGTGTGTGTGTGTGTGTGTGTGTGTGTGTGTTTCTGAAAATGTTTTTATTGTGATTCTAATATGGACTCTTGGGAGCCTTGATTCTGTTCTGGCCTTGAGCTAAAACCGATCCAAGTAAACAAACAAACAAATGCAGATGGTTTGCTTTGTTGTCGTGTGGCCTAAGTGTGTTTCTGTGTATCTTAATTAGTGGCTGAAAGCTCCAGAAAACACTAAGTAAGCGCACCTAAACGCCAATTTGAAAAATAAAACCTCCCCCCAAAAAAATAATGAGTCTGAAGTATAAAGATTTGGTGGATTTTGGCAGAAGCTCAATGGATCTCCACCAGGGAGAAACTGTGTGTTTGTGTGAATTCTTCCTCTTTTTACGTCACTCAGCGTGGTCCTGGCAGGATTTGGAGGATTAACGCTTTGGGAGACCAATCACAGCAGACCGGGCAACAACACACCCACACAAACACACACACACACACACACGTACACGCCCGTCGACAACAACCGAAACAGTCTGCCGTGTGTGAAAACCTGCTGGTTGTGCCATTCAAACGAAGTCTGGCAGAGATAAATGTGGGTGGATGTGAATCAGTTTTTCTGAACAGCGACGACAAATCAGGGTTCCGAGTGATAAATGTGATAAATGTCAGCGTGACTGATTCATTTCACGGCAGTTCTTCAGAGCGGGGCGCGGACGCCCCGACAACTACGACAGTGATAAATGCCAAGAATATGATTTGCGTAATTGTTATGCCGCATTAATAGACTCGGTTTCAGTCGGCGGTCTCTGACCGGTAACAATGAGTCTGACGGCGAGCTGCTTATTCGTGTGACACCGAGACCCGACAGGCTGCACGTTCTCTCCGCAAACAATCCATAATTAATTTCTCCAGGGTTTTGTTCTCATGAAAACCCGTCTCGTGTAATAACGAACAAGCACACAAATAAATGGTCAGCATGCGCAAACAATTACAAACCATTGTTACGTGTGAAAAGTGGTTGTGTGTTCCTGCAGTGCTTCTGAAAGACGGCCAGGAAACTACTGCAACCTGAAAATATCCTGAAGTTGTATTGTTGTGCATCATAGAGGGACAAGAACTCTGAGCTGCAGAATGACAATTAAATGAACTTGATTCTAAAGGGACGTGCATGTTGAAGAAACAAAGGTGGAGGACTAATATATAGAAAATCGTATGAAACAGCTGCTGCAACTACCGACAACACGAGCATATTTTTGGGGATCTGTCATGTCGTACATCTTTAAACAAGCCAGTGGTTCACACACATGATCGGGTGCTAATGGTCATGAAGCTCCTTTACATTACAGCGGCTTGTCCTCACTTCAACACGTAGGGATGAAACTACCAACCCTGCCGCTAACTGACGACCGGCTCTGTCAGTGATGTTTTCTTTGAACGTCTAAAAAGTTAGAAAAACTGAACTTGGACTCCGTATTCAGCTTTAGCAGTATCTCCAGGTCACATCATCATCGTGTCGGACCCTGAGATTCATCTTTTACGAAGCGAAAATCCTGCCAAGAGATCAGGAATCAAAGTATCCGATGTCCCTGAAACTATTCAGCGTCTCCCGCTGATCGCTTCAAAGACGCCGGCGTTAGGGAAGCCACGGGATACAATTAGCGAGCTCGGCCTGGTGAGACAGAAACAGTGGCCGGTGGTGAAAACTGACCGTGTGAAGTGGTCCACCATCGCTCCCACCAGCTCGCCCACTCGGTCCTGGTTGGGGCACAGCGCCCCTCGCTGCAGACACAGCAGGACGTCGTCCTGAGAGGACGTGTGGAGCACCACCATCTGGTCGGCGCCGCTGGTCACGCTCAGTCCTGTAAACTGTGGAGAGAAACCACAAGGTCAGACATCACAAAACAAAACGCTCCCGCAGAGGTCCGCGGCCACATCTCGGTCTTCATGCAGGTTGAACTTGCTTCCATGAGCATCACTTCCTCTGCTCTGTTACAGAAACATGTTGACAGAAAGATTCCTGACATTTGGTTTTATGAGATATTGTGGGGTACTAAAATAAGAATCAATGAGGCTCTTGTTTGTGTGTTTGTTGATGTTTTTCGGTGGAAATTTCTGTCTCAGCGCTGCGGGTCAGTTTCATCAAACACAGTTGGTGACATGTTTTTAAAATGTTTGAGATTTCCTATTAATATTTAGACACGGCGGCACGCACAGCTCATGCCAAGTACCGGATTGGTCGGTTGTTTGTTCGGTCCACCATTCAGCAGCCACACTTTTACTTCCAGGCGGCTGAAATTTGGCACGGAGGTAAAGTGTGTGTGAGGTTGTGGTGCTGATGCATGCACACACTGTGGTTGTTTATCAAAAAGCAAACTTTTCTGGCTGCTTCAGTGACTCAAAACATGACTGTACCTCCTGTACAACAAGTGTACTGTACTGCAATTAAGCACAAACCTTACGCCTGGGCACGTTTTGTTCTGCTTTTCCCTTATTTTTGTGCTTCTTCCATGAGTGAGATGGCTACATCATTAATGGTTTTTGACGCTTGACGCAGCTTCATTTTACATCCATCCAAACGGCTGCGACCAGCTCCAGCAGTCGCCATTGCGGCCTGAACGCAACACGGACGTGCCCGGTGGAATCTGGAGGTCGCTGCCTCCATTTTCTGCTACTTTACACTTCTTACTCCACCACATTTCAGATGAAAATACTGAACTTTTTCACTTCATTTATTTGACAGCTGTAGCTACTTGTTACTTTGTTGATTATGCTTCAGATAAACGAAGAAGCCTTGAAGCACATTTAACTACCCAACGCTGAATAATGTAGTTTAACTGAGCGCTTAACAGTAAAATGCAGCTTAACCATCATTTAATATCAATCACAGTTGGTCTTCATGACACTTTTGTACATCTTGCTAATAACACTTGATTGCCAGGCCTTTACTTGTAACGTCTGCCGGTAGACTGCAGGTCGGTGAAGGATCTGAATAGTTCCTCCACCGCTGCCGTGGTGAAGTCCTGACCGTGAGCTGAACGACTTTGGTGCTCACCGGCCGATGCGACAGCGCTGGAAATTAATTTCAATAAAGATGTCAGGGATTATCGCGTCAACGTATAATACCTGTGAATTTAATACAGTGCGGCACCGTATATCCTGGATCGGGAATCACGCCACGAGTGAAGTCGGAGGATTATTTCTGCTCGGGGTACGGAGGGCGAGAGAAAAAGGTGCACGTGTGCGAGTGCAACGAGGGGAAAGTCATGAGGTGTGACCCAGATGGAATAATGCACAGATCGACTGAGACCAGGGGGGCAAGAAGTACTCAGATACAATCTACAGTGTAAAAACACTAACATGAAATCAGACTTCAGATTCAGATTAAGTAACCAGTAAATAAAACTGTAAAAAATGCAGTAAAAAGTACGACATTTGCATCCAAAATGTGGTGGAGTGGAAGTTTAAAGTTGCAGTAAAAGCACCTCAACACTCAGCATGTATGAGAGCCGTATAGACAGAGAGAGGAAGTGAAGTGCGTCACAGATTTTAGAGAGTGAATGGGAGACAGAGTGGACTAAGCCTCTTACGGCCACACAGGTTAATCCAGCAGGGACGACAGCGCGCAACACCGTCAAGGCCACATTCTAGTACAACCTGTCCCTCCGTGGACGGGAACGCTGCCGAGCTTATTCAGCAGCCGTTCATTCCAGTGTGGTGAACAGAAAGAACGCTTGATTTGGAGTTTAATTTTATGGAAAAGGTGTGCGGGATGTTCCTAACCTCAGCGAGAACAATAGAGCTGCTATTATTATGATTATTTTCATCGTCAGTTCTTCTTCTTTCTGTCTTTGTTTAGTTTGGGGCGGTAAAATGTCAGAAAATAGCAAAAAGCCAGTTAGTTTCTCAGAGTGCAATGTGGCGTCGCCAAGTCAAAAACACACAAGTACAAAAAAAAAGGGAAAGTGTGTGAATCAACCACTCTAGAGAAGCTGAAAGCCTTGAAAGGTTCAGGGACACTTTATAAAACTGCGGTCAGTAAACACACACAGTTGGAATCAGACGATATCAAACCACTCATCAAAGAAACACAGTTGTTCTGATGCAGTTGTCCACCTGGGAGTCACAAATCATCGTCTCTGGCCAAAATGAATGGAGACTTTCAGGCATTAAATAGATTCTCCCGCTTTGCAGCTCAGATTAATTATCACAAAGGTAAAAACATCACGAGAGCAGCTCTTCTGTCAGCAGTTGTTTGTTTGAAAGTTCAGTTGTTTCTTGTGACTTTGTTCTGAAGCTCGTGTCAAACGTCACGACTCAAACGAGTCCGATCGGTTCAGGACAACAAACCGAACCTTCACAGTTTTCACACGATGATGTTACTTTGTCACGCTGCTCCATCGGTTTGTGACCTGTGTGACATCTCGGCCTTCAGACCTGACGACTCCGTCACGAAGACGCTCAACGCGAGGGCAGAGCTGCCCTGCTTCTCTCACGCTCTATTCTCTGTTTCTGACCTGGATAAGATTCATTCCCCTCAGTCTGAGCAGCGGAGCTTAATGGCATCAGCTATCTTTAGCCGCTCCGCTGCTGCATAATGATGGTTTTTAACCCTCTGGCATGTTTTGAGCCCGTTTTCTTTCGCTCTCTGTGAAATGGCTGCTGGACGGCCAGCTGTGCTGACTCATTACTTGATACGTAGGTGATGTTGACCTTTGCACAAACGTTTGAAAGTGTAATTACATTTTACATACAGTAGAGAATCTAAAACTGACAGTCAGCAAGAGACTCTGACACAAAAATGTCTGATATGTATATTTAATTCTGTAAAGTACCAGTTTTAAGTCCATGGAAACCTTCAGCCCAAAACTTAAATCGTGTCTCGTGTATAGAAAACCAGGCGTTTGTTTCAATTTTACATTTGCCAAATAAATCACTTTTGACAGATCTATAAAGTGGCTGACTCCTAAACTGGATGGTGCTTCTGTGAGACATATGTCAAACGTCAAAAAATACGTCTACTGCTGTTAAACCCCGTTCACTTAAGAGGAATCGTCCAATCAGAGCAAAGCAACTGTAACGAAGCGCAGCGGACCTGTCAGCGTGTTGAAGTGTCACGGGCACACTGTGGTGAGAGCGACATAAACTTTGTCAGGCTGTGTCTTCTGTTGTCTTTTTTAGACTTAACAAAACAAAAAGTACAAGAACTAAAGCGTAAAGAACGGACCAGACCGGTAAATACCATCCGTCCTCAGGGACCCAATAACAAGTGAGGTCCCCAGACTCCCTTGCAAAATCGCTCAATTTTGCGAGTTGTTGAGTTCTGAGACTCTTTTTAAACTTTGTGAAACACTTTCTACACAAATTCTTCACTATCGGGGCCTTCTTATTAATTCGGCACATGTTTAATATAGTGGCCACTCAAGACGCATGTTAATTCCAGGTGTGAACTGACTGGATCACTCAGGACGGATGGTAACACGAGGTCTGAGTTCCCTCTTTGTCTGCTACAAACATTAGCATGCCCAGCTAACTAGCTTACTGCCTAGATAAGCACACAGCGACCATATCAATAAACTAACTACAATATAAATGTAGTTTCAGGTTACAGGCGATATTAAAATAAAATCACTTTTCAAGGTTTACGCATCAGCAACACCAGCCCATCAAATCAGCTGATGTTAAAAAAACGTCTCCTCTTGTAAAAGTGAAACCCACTGTTTAAAAATGAAAACAAATAAGTAATAATTTAAGCTCCGTGTTGCTCATCTGAGAACATTTGTAAAGGAAATCAGTCGGGAACATTGTAAGTTTCGCTGTGGTCGGAGTTTTTAACCAACTTCCTTAGTTTCAGGAAATCAGACCAAGCACGCTAGTTGTAATTTAGAAAGTTTTACAACATTTTGATGGTGAGTTTACAGCTGTTATTCTAAAGTGTGTGTGCCGTGCAATAATGCATATTAAATAGTCAATTGTTGAGACCAAAAATGACTTCTGGTTTTTGTTCTTGTTGCTCCTCGACAACATCCTGCGATCCAGAGACACGTCGAGCTGTGGAGGCTGAAAGCTATTTCAGGGGCATCAGATTAAATAAAGCTGCCATCTTCTGTCTCCACACAAACACCTCACACATGGTTAACAAACACAAACACACACACCGACTGGCGAACGCACCTCTCCAATCTTTGCACTCTAAAACAGGTCATCAGCCCTGTGAGTCTGAAGGAGGCTGTGTTCTCTCACCGTCAGTCCTCTTAGTGCTCGTGTACTTTCCCTCACTTATTGATGGATGGCGGCGACCAAGGTCAAGCTTGATGTGTGGACATGATGTGTGTGTGTGTGTGTGTGTGTGTGTGTGTGTGTGTTCAGCTGAGAGGACGTTGTGAGAAATAAAGGAGAGTCTGGATGAAGTACAAGTGGTCTGACCCACATTGGTGGCAGCTAATAGAAACTGGAGCTATGGCGGTTTGTGTCAGCGTCTTTGTTTATGTCTTCGTTTAATATTCATTCCTTTCTAACAGCTTCATATAGAGTTCAGACTCGGTTTCAGGGTCGCGGTCAGAATTAGGCTTCGGTTAAAGGTGCATTCTGTAGTTTTAGGGAAGAAATTAAAAAAGATCTTCAATCGACTGCGTTTTTATGCCTCAACAAACTAATTAAACAAACTATTTGTTATCATGACTGAATAAACGAACTGACCTTGAAGGACGACACAGTTTCACACTGTTTATATGTGGCGGACCCTGCCACCTTTCTAACTTATAACAGTGTTCTGGGGATCTTACTTTCCTCTGAGAACAGCTTGTTTCTTCAGTTATGGAAAATAGTTTGTTTTATTACCTCATTAATATTGTAAATATCAAAATTCTGAGTTTGAATTTCTTCTCCGAAACTACATACTGCCCCTTTAAGGAAGCATTTCACCAATATTATACATCAAGATCACTGATTAATAACCCATATTTCAACTGTAGCATTATCTATTACACTTTATACATACATGTACATTTCTATTATTCTTGGTTGTATATAGTTTCTTATTTTTCTCCTTATTTTCAAACACTTTTGAACGGGAGCAGATGTGACAGGAGCAATTTCCCCCCTCGAGGATCAATAAAGTGTTTCTGATTCTGATTCTGATTCTGTCGGAAATTAGCACGTTTTCTGACACTATTCTATTTGTTTTCTGTCTCTATGGAGCCAGGGGAAAGAAACTAGAAACTGAGCCTTCATTGTGTGCATCCCTGTTCACCTTTACGTCTGTAGAGCTGTAAAGATTTGAGAAATTAGGTTAGATTAAAAAAACTGAAGCTGCCAGAGAATCACAACACGAGATGTTGTCTGTTGATCTCTGTAATCATAGTTGCATGACCCTGATGTTTGAATTGTACTGAATATATGACAGAATGATTTCAGCTGTAGAACATACAATATTAAAATATAAGTTAATGCATTTTAACTTCTCTTACTTTCTTTGTCACAGCCTCTAATTCACTATCAAGCTCTCTTGCCTGCTGTTCTTTTTTTTTAAAAATGAATCAGGCGGTCAATCACAAAGTCTAAGTTCGTTTTAAACTTTAATTCGCAAGAAGAAATGTCCGACTCACTTCCCCATCTCAGTTTCAGAGCGCTTCCTTGTTTTGTAAATGTGTGTAACCAACAGGAGCCACAGTTACCGCAGGACTCTTTTTCCCACAGAACCGTACCACCGTCCACGAGCGGAGAGTTTTACCACCTTCAACCATCTCACAGGAGCTGAATTCAGACGCAGCTTCCTGGTTTCTAAGCTTTCCACAACAGATCGTTGGTCCGCTGGGAAAGTTCACGCAGCAGGAAACACCCTAACAGAGTTTGAAAGATGCGTTTGTTTGTCTGACGGGAAAAAACAACCGCCACCACGAAAAGATGCTGGGAGGGTAAACGTCAGATACAGCGTGTGTGAAGCGCTGCTGAGATCTGACCTACATTAGCGACTGAGAAGAAGGGACGTCTCAGCGACGGGTGTGTTGGTTGTTGAAGTCTTATTTCAGCTTTATTTAACTTTTCACTATTACCAACAAAACCGAAACAGCCGAACCCACTGAGACTAGAAATGCATCACGGCAAAAGACATTATTTTGGTGCGGCGCGTTGGTTTTTCTAGTGATTTTTAGAGATTTAAACATTCTCAATTTTTCAGCGCAAAGCATGGAGTCGCAGCACTTTCACATTCATTAGATTTGATCAGCCGGTTCGATCCACATGTGCCCAGTCAGTGTCTGGAGCTACAAGGCTCACACTGCTCCCTGTGCTGTGCAATGAATGTTGGGAGGACTAAAGCAAACCGGTTTACAGCGACCGAGGAAAATATCCTCCTGATTCAAGCAGTGGTCGCCTCACGCTGCGTGAGCGTGTGGAGCTCTACAGCCTCAGATTAAGGAGCAAGCTTGTGTGTCAGTGCGTTAATGTGTGCCCTCTCCTGCGAGTACTCACGCCGTCTAAAGGAAGCCTCTTCAAAACCAGGAAGTTCTGTTTCTTCGGCTCTAATTTGTAGACGTACTTGTCTGTGACGAGCAGGCCTCGGTCTGTGCTTTTGTTGAACCTATTCACCTGAGAGCGGCGGAGGGAAGGAGGGGAGAAGAAGAGAAAGAGAGGATAAAGCATCACATTTGTACATTTTCTTTGCCTTGTTAAGAGTCCTTTTTCTTTCTTTTGGGTTATCACGTCTCTCAGTTTTCCTTGCGGGAGCCGCAGCGCACACGAAAAACAAAACGAAAAAAAGTCAAATTCAGACAGAACGAAACAAAAGGATCTGGTGGGTTCGTCAGCGTTGGAGGTTGTTTTATTCCACTTAATCAAAGCCCACTTATCTCCAAATACCCTTCGGCTAAAGCTGCACCCAGAATTAGTGGAAGCCCTCCTCTCTGCAATACCTGATAAGGAAAATACGGCCACTATTATCCACGGGGAGATGATAAGAGCCAGCTCACCGTGAGGTTAAATGATAATCTTGAAAGGGTTGGGGGAAACTGTAGGGAGCGAATTCACAGTTCAACTCCTGTCATGATTTATCCTGTGATTACTATCTTTTTTTATCTGGCGTCTTTATGTTCCTGTCTGACAGGGGCTGCGTTCACCGCCGCAAACATGAAAGCTTGAGAGACGAGCCGACACAAAAGAGAGAAGAAGTGCGAGGGAGTGGAACGGGGAGCGAGAAAAACATCCCAGAGCTAAAAGAGAAGCAACAAAAAGAAAGAAACCCTCTCGTACAAATCAGACGTTTTCACTCCGCCGTGTTCTTTTCCCCCGACATACTGTACCTTCCGACAGAAGCCGGAGAAGAGGACCTGACTGTACTCGTCTTTGTTCCTCAGCTCCTTGGAGACGCGGGTGAAGCTGGAGCTGGTCTGCGGGCAGTCTCGCACCTGCAAGAAGAAAGAAAGGCCGGCGTTATCACGCGGAGCCAGCTGATGCCACCAGCTACAGCGCAGACACAGAGTATAGAAATGAATCTCGACGTTAGCCGTGAAACTCTGGGTGACCTCTCTCAGCCGCTTTCAAGCCTTTTTATCACACTAATTCCATAAGAGGCAGATCAAAGCTCGGGGCCTCGGGCTGCGGCTGCCAGACACGGTGTTCGACGTGCAGTTAGAGAGAGAAGGGAAGCTAAACCGCCAGATGATGAGAAACACAGTCCGCCGCGAAACTGTGTCGGAGTCTCCCTCCTGATCATTGAGCTTCCTTTGAATCCCAATTTCTGCAAAGAGTTTTTTTGCATTCATTAAATGTGTGTCTGGTGAAATATCAGTTTGTTTACGTGGCCAAAAGTATGTGGACAACCCCGTCTAAACTTTGGTCTGTTTTGACGTGTTTGAGATGAGAGGAAATCTTTATTATTGTTGTGTAACATTCACAGTTGATCCCCTGGAATTCAGCACTGGTTCTCCATGGCACCTTTGTTTTCTGCAAATGTCATTTCGGTTGTCATCAAATATGATGAGTAATGTTTTCCTGGTCTTAATGCCCCATTTTTGGAAGTGTGTGCAGGAATGCAGTATTGCCCCTGTCCACAAATCCAGCTCCGTAAAGAAATTGTTCTTCTTCCGTTCCGTCCTGCACCTTTGGGATGAAATGAGCCAGGTTTTATCTCCCAACATCAGAGGCCGACCTCACTGATGCTCATGTGGCTGGATGGGATCAAATCCAACCAGCCAGGCTCCAAAACCTTCCAAACTCTTTAGAGCGACAGTTATATGATACACCTTGTTCAAAGTTGGTCTTATTATTTGCTTTTAATCACGCTTCTTCATGTTTGGGCCTAAGGAGCGTGCTCAGTAGAGTCCCTGCACACAAATGGATAAAATATTCAAGAACCACGAAACAAGGTGAATATCATCTGATAACAGCGTTCAGCTGATAAGTACGTGCATCTCTAGGATAAAATAAATGATCGTCATACGTTTTACACTTAACGAATGTCAGCTGATTTGAATACTGATAATATAGAGTCAGAAAAATGCATCCAGCGTTTCACAGAAGCTCCTTTATGGTTGTGTGATGGATGTTCGTAGATGTTTAAACGGAAAACTGCACATTAGTTTCGTTTGATGTCTTTTTTCTCTGAGATGAGTCTGAATTCTAAATACCAGCGAGTGAACTTGTTGGATCTTGTGATGTTGTTTGCTGAGAATACGAGACTAATTGGCCCAACGACCCCTTTTTTCCACTTTTTCCACGGATCTAAAGCAGCGCCTGTCACACACAAGTCACGATTCGGAGGCCGACTGCGTGCCGCATTAAGCGCACTTATCTATAGGTCTTTGTGGAATTAACAACAATCACGTGAAGCCGGCGCCCTGAAGGAGGCTAACGAGTCACGGGCCGCCTGACAACCTAACGAGGGGAGTGACTCAGGACTCTGCGGCAGTCATGCTCACGCTCCCTGAAGGCGTCTTTCAGGGCCTGCAGCCACCAAACACCCTCAGATTAGCCCGTAAATGAGCCGGCTGTGGGATTCATTAAGGAAGTTCTGTGTTCACGAGCGCCGTCCTCCTCGAGTCATGCTGTTCGCTGTGAGGCACGTCACATGCACCGCATACAGTACGTGCACAACAACAGATGACTCTCCTCTGTGAGCCTATACACTGCCGCTCATTCAAGCCCTGCGTAGTGTGAAGAATTCTGCTGGCTGACTGAATTCCCCCGTTAATTTTCTCGGAGATAATGAGCGTTTTGTTGTGTGGCGTGTCACACCGAGCTGCAAAAATGTAAAAGGGGTCATGTTGTGGTGAAGAACGATAAAAAAAAAAAAAGGCTTCCAGAAATAGAAGGTGGAGAGAAAAACAAGGAGAAAACACAACTTTTTGCGGATTTTGAGTAAAAATACTAAATATAAAAGGCTGATTATTTATATAATTTTATATTTCTTATCAGATTTTCACCAGTTTTGATGAGTCCAATTTAGTGATGTTTAATTCAGTTCCTTTATTTTATATTAAAATAATAAAAAAGGTGATTTACTTCCTTATCAACCTGAAAAAATACCTTGAGAATCCACATCAACATCAAAAGTAATCAAGGACTATTTTATTATGATGTATTGGTGGATCACAGATGGAAGTCACGAGGACTCAAGACTCCACTTCATGTTTTGTGTTTTTGCTCATGTGTGCTTCTTACGTTTGCCAGGTAGTCCCTCTCCCAGGGTCTGCCGACCCCCCAGTCCTTCCTCTCCCCGCTCAGAGCCGTCAGAGCCGCCACTTTGCTCCGAACCTCCAGCATGTCAGACGGGGGGATGTTCTTCACGATTTGCCTCGCCCACCACCTGACAACGAAGGGGGTTTTGAGAACGAGACGGCGCGTCACGTGGGCGGAGTAATGCATCAAAGGTGCATCGGAAAAACAATACAGTGGGAGGAAAAGCTTCAAAGTGAGGCCCGTGTGGGATGAAAACTGCGGATCAACAACACATCCTTGAACTGAAAGACCTGAAAAACTTTTTTTTTACCAAATTAAAATGTTTTTTTCAAACTTTAATGTGAAATTTGCATTAGTTAGTGACATCCTGGAGTCTGAAGTCTAAGCTTTGGGCAGAAACAGGCTTTATGCTAAGCTAAGCTAACTGGCTGCAGGCTGCAGCTTCTTGTTTGCTGTACAAAATGTCAAACTACTCCTTTAAAGCATTTATTTCCTCATTTAAAACTGATTCATTCTCATTCTCAACATCGCTGACGGTGTTTACAAAGTAAAATATGTTGTGTTTTACTGTGTTAGAGTTTCGTTCTGTGGGATCTGACCTGCGGTGCAGCATGACTGTGATGTTGTGAAACTGGGACAAGGCTGCAGGCGGGCTCGGCCACTCCACGCGCTTCCCGTAGTCGGCCATGGTGCGCACATTACTGAACCTCCTCTCCACCTCCCAGAAGTGGGCCTTCACCTTGTAGCGCTTATAGCAGCCCATGATGGCGTAGATGGCCCTCATCCGCCGGCACCTCATGCGACCTAAAGCCCCGCGCCACACCTGTGAGTTCGAGGGGGGGAGAAAAAAAAAGAGAGGACGTCAAAGACGAGAGAGTCCCAGCGAGCTGCAGACGATCTTGTGCTCCAGTTAAAGAGCCAGACCGCTCTGCAGAGTCATCGAAGTAGGTCAGGAGATGGAGAAAAGAAAAGCGTTGAGCGAGTGAGGTAATTGACTTTAATGTAACTGTGCCTCGGATCTCATTAATTATCCCAATTATTGTTACGGGAAATTAGGATTCAAGCCGGCAGATGAATTTCAGTCGAACATATCCAGGAGCCACGTCTTCACGAGGCCGAGGCGAACGGCGCTCTCCCCGTTTTGAAACCCACGGGCCTGCGTGTGAATCTGGAGATGATGACGTTGCGGTTGATTAGCTGTAATCACATGATTCAAGATGCCCGTGACATTTAATTAAGACTCTGAGTTAATTAATAGGACTGTTTGGATCCATACACGCTCATCAGAAGACGAGCACGACTTTAAAGAAAAAAACAGCCACGGAGATCTTTTTTTTCTTTTTCAGATTTGGAGTTGATGGCTGACCTTCTGCAGGAAGAGCACCAGGATGGGGATGAGGGCGGCTCGCTCCTGCTCCAGAGTGAACAGCGACCGCGGCGTTCGGACGAACAGCTTGGTGTGTCCGTACGCAACGTCGTCCTGGAAGCCGTGCTGGGTGACGATGGTCTCCACGGCCTCTCTGTCCGAGGCCATCAGGTGCTGCGGCCAGGTGTACTCACAAGTCATTTTATACCTGCAGTGTTCAGGAGGAGACAAAAAGAATCATCACTCTGACTTTCTTTAACTGTAAAAGAAAAGGAACTAGTTTGTAAATTCTTTCCTCTCTGCCTTTTAAGGTTGGAAACTAGTATGTGAGTGCTGGAGACGGAGCTTCTCTCAACGTCCTCACAGAGGAGTCTAAAACACTGAAGCTGTCTCGCCTCACGGAGCGTCTTCGCTCGTCTTACCGCTGCAGGAAGCGGTCGTACGGCTGCCTGTAGGCGAAGCCCGCCCTGCGCACCATCACGTTCTCCATCAGGCCGAGGTAGGCCACCTGGTGCTGGCAGCGCGCGTCGTCGAACAGCACCGGAGACTTCATCTCGTTGGGCTTTATGCACCGCACGTAATACGGCTCCTGAAAGGCAAGACAAGAAGAGAGGCAGGTTACTCCTCAGCCGACTGTCACAGGGCTGAATAATCACATCATAAAAGTAAGATATACACTAATATTGCAAGTTATGATGCAAGGAAACAATATAAGTTCAGCTGTAACACTGAGACAGTGTTGCAGACTTCCAACACTTGGACGGGTTTCAGTGTATTTTTCATAACATTTTTTGTTTTATCACCTGCACAAACTTGTATTTCGTCTTTGATTTTTTTCTCTCACGTTTCTATCGCTGTCGTCGCCGCTGCTGTGTTCATCACTGTGCAAGTAAATAAACTACGCTCGGCTTGTCGACTATGAAACAGCCGCCGACGAGCTGCAAGCTGGCAAACTGAGTTCGCTGACCTTAATCAGACTTGCAGAGTATTTCAACAGACGCTGCAGCGAGCAGCTGAGCCTCGCACACATCCGGCACATCAGCTTATTAACAGCACATTTAACTGCGCGCAGCATCTTTGAAGGCAATCTTGGAAGCCTGCACCTTGACAGGGATCCATGCGGGACGGGACGTCCTGTCACAGAACAGAAGCTGCTGTGTTTTCACCGTCTCTCTGTGATGAACAAGGTGGAACGAAGTGAGCGCTCCTTGACACCGCTGTCCATCATATTAATGATTCATGGTGCATTCGTGTCCCCAATTTCGACTTCAGCAGAGATTTAAGAAAAGGAGTCAGGAGCAAATGAGGTGGGCAGACTGGGGAGCAGACTGGGGCTCCTGAACAGCGTCTGAAGGAAACATCCGCTCTTTCAACGTGACCCGAAGGAGTTGCCAGGGGAGTTCCTTTCATTTTACCTCAGCCACGCCGAGACGAGATGCTACCACAGTCTGACAGCAGGCCATCCCAAAATAACAGCAGGAAATGTCAGACTTCAGTCTGTGAGATGAGGCCAGGAGAGGTGAGCGCCCGGCACCACCTCCCCCTCCCCGGCCTTCAGACTCCACAGGATGAGGACAAGTGACCTACAAAAAAACTCCCTGACACCTAAAAGAGCACGCTGCTATGTATACATGTTGGACGGCTTCTCGCTCCACATTTTGTCATGCATGATGGTGAACCGTCCTCCTGACAGAGACATCGCGCCGACACAGCGGCTGCCTCAGAATAGCTGGTGACTCACGCGAGCTTTACAAGCAACCAGAACAGCTCGAACTGGTGCACAGCATCCTCCCGATGATGCGTAAACTGGGGGAACATCTACGTTGGCACCGAATACAAAGATGAGAATATGTTCATGTCATCGAGCCGCCAGTTACTTTGATGTTTCGTCGACTCTGCCCTACAAACACAGCGCCTATATTTAGTCAGAAGTGAGCTCCGAAGACGTGTTTTACATTTACTTTTCTTACCAAAAAATATCATTTCTGTGCAAAGAACAAATCTTGCAACAACTACAAAAGAGAGCTTAAAACTGGGCCAAACCACAGTCAGCGCACTGGCTGTGTTTATCCAACTAAACAGCTAAAGAAAGATAGCTATATTAAGTGTTAGCTAGCTGGTGAGATAGCCACAGCTACGCTAAAGCAACAACAACGTTTTAACTATTGATGATTTCTCCCTGGCTCTTTTCTTCATCTGAGGAAGTCATGTTATTCAGTTTCTTAAAGGCTAACGCACAAGTCAGTGTAAAAAACAAAACAAAATTAAAAAAAACAACAAAAAAAACTGTTTAGTTAGTGTGTTAAAGTGTGTTAATTAGCTGGTGAGACAACCACTAAATTTAAGCTTTCTGTAATGTGAAAATCTGCACCTTGATGAAACAACCTCTTGGCAGCAGTACCTATTTCACATAACGACACGAGGCATGAAATGATAAAGAAAAAAACACAATTGAACTCCTGCTGAAGTTAAAAAACTGGCTGAGCTCAGTGAGTGTGAAGCTAAACAGAGAGCTATATAAAATGTTATCAAAAGTTTTATGTCATTAGTCGATTTCAGAAAGTACCATAAAAGTCTTAATCGATATGTTGGCCGATAATCACACATTTTTTGCAACGATTTTTTGTGTGTGGCTATAAAAACATTTGCAACAATGACATGTCGCGTAGACTATTACGTAGCTTAGACATAATACTAGATTTGATTGAACAACAATTCAACTACAACAGTTATTTCATATAACTAAATCAGGCTAAAGTTAACTAGCTTAGCAGAACTCAGTAACTGCTTCACTCACCTGGTCAATCTACCTTTAAATCACAAAATTATATATATTAAATTGTCCACTATTAAAACACAGATACTTAATTCCTGTGAACAGTCAAAACTTTTTCTATTTTCGTAAATAAACTAGTTTAAAGATACAAAACCAGAAAATGACACATTTTGATTTTATTTATGACATTTTCCCATTGACTTTCACACATATATTAATATCTACTGTCATTATTATCCAACGCAGAGAGTGTTTTTCCATATGTTTGTGCAGGATAACAGGCATAACAACCTTTCTGTCTGTTTTTCCAGCCGGCCTGAAGTCTTTAAACCTTTCCTCTCACCTTAACAGCTTCTATATTCACCGCGCTCTGCCTTTGTAGAGCAGTGGCTTTATTTTACGTTTGCCAGAATTAGGTATCCTTAATTGGTCTAAAAATCTATGCCAGCCACACCTTCCCACAGGGGTTAAAGGAAAAGGGAACAGGAAGTCAATCTTAAGCTGAAAGCACCGACCTTGCAGGCCAGTTTATCCACCAAGGCCACGATGGAGTTCTTGAAGAGGGTGGCTGCGGTCAGAGGGCGCTTGGTGACCTCGGTGATGCTCAGATGACCATCTGGCCACATCTCCTTCAGGACGGGGTTGGCACTGCGGTAGAGAGAGAAAAGAGGGCAAAGAGTGAAGACATGGTGTGACTAACTAGGCTAGCAGGGGAGCGATGTGCAGACGGGGTGAAAGAGGAAACTCATTTATACACTTAACCCAGTTACTGAACTGTCAGGAGCATCGAGACGACAGGCAGAGGACACTGTGTTTGATACCTGTTGTACATGAGACGCTTGAAGTCTTGGAAGAGCATGTCCTTGTTTTTGTCCAGGAACCCCTCAACGGAATATCTGCAACAGACACAGAGGGAGGAATTGAGAGGCTTCAGGAGTGAGTGACGCCGACGAGCACCAGGGGGTCAAACCGAGTGTCAGAAAAAGAGTCGGCAAATTGAAATTAACACAGTTCGAGCCGTCGCTAAAGGCGTCACTATCATTCCCCCGCTCGCAGACGCCGGCCTCTGCTCCGAACGATTCGCAGTCCTTCAGGCCGGAGGATTAGAACAAACAGTCACGCCGCTTAGACGATTCACAAATTAGGAACATGGTCAGATTCTCCCCCCGCGGCTCACGTTTTGGATTTTTGTCTGTCTACAAACTAATCTGTCTGCCGTTTTTTTTTTTTCCCAAACTGGGTTTTTTTGGG
>CAEMYA010001845.1:137807-153632 GCA_903131615.1 Diplodus sargus | reverse complement strand
GTAAGGCACAGTTACATAAGCCGTGCGGCCTCGGGGTCAGAGCCCGCTGTAGTGTAAGCGCTGCCTCGAATAAACTTCCACCGCCCGGCTGTGTCACTCACACTGTAGCAACAACAGGCACACTGAGCTCTGCATCCAGAGTCTGACTTTATACCGAAGTCTTAACTACTTCAAACAGCAAAAGTAAAATAATTAATCTGAGATATTGCTCCTGTGGCGGACATATTGTTGTATATTACATTATTAGACTGTTAATACAGAATGTGCGTTCTGTGTTTTACTGTTTACTGAGCCGGTTGAGGTTCTGAAGATAAAGTCAGGCGGATTAATCCAGTGGTTCCAAGAGTGAAGATCAATTTAGCGGTCCTGAGATGAAAGTGGTTCTCAAGCTTTATCACGTCGAGGACACCTTTTGATTTCCCAGAGCCGCCGATCCGATGAGACAGTCCAGGACTGGATCTTTGGGGCCGATGCAGATATTAGGGAGCAAATAAATCCAATATCAGCCGTTGTACACGGATATTTTACAGTTTAACAATAAATAAGTGCTCAGAAACAGTAAATATAAATGCCATTCATAACGGCAAATATTGCAATATTAGATTATATCTAATGTCGGCCCAAGAATAGTTGTTAGAGACTAATATTGACTGATAAATACACAGCAGACCGGCTCTAGTTCGAGTACAGAAAGTGTTTGAAACCCGTGAGAACCACCGAACTGATGGAAGAGGAAAATTACTTCGACACTACTTGTTGGGACTTTAATCTTCGGGGGGTTTGTGTGAAATATTTAAGATTTTAGGGCTAAAACACCTATTTAAAGGAGCAGTATGTAGTTTTGGAGAAGAAGTATAAACTCAGAATTGTATTATTTACAGTATTAATGAGGTAATAATACAAACTAAACATAACTGAATAAACAAGCTGTTCTCAGAGGAAAATAAGGTCCCTGAACTGTAAAACTGTGTGAAATTCATCCTTTAAGGTCAATTTATTCAGTCATGAAAACAAAGAGAGCTTGTTTGTTTATTTATTTTAGGCGTAGAGACTTTTCTATTTTTTTGCCGTTTTGAGTTGAAGTATATAATAACATACAATTGAAATACTCAGGAGAGTAAAGTACAGTACTCGAGTGAATGCACGTTTATTTTCCTCACGCTCTCTCCCACCTATTCTCTCTGCATCCATCCCTCTCTAACGAACACACACACACACACACACACACACACACTGCATGTCACATGTCATCTGCGTGGCCCTGTTTGTGACTGTGTCCTAGACTGTCACATCTGGAGGCAAAGAAGCCGAGCCTGGCTCTGACAGATGTGTCCCCTTGGCTCATGGGTGCCGAGAACCACCTGACCTGATCCCAGGGAGCGAGACGGAGTGTGAAAGGAGGAGAGAGAGCAGTCAAGAACACGCAGTAACAAGCCACAACAGTCATTTACAAGGACAGGACGGTGCTGGGATGGGACGGACAGGACAGGAGAGGACGCGCAGGCTCTCCAGGGGCACGAGGATGATTTAGAGGACGGCGCAGTCGTGTTTGTGAAGGTGGCGTTGCTGTGCAAGGTTAGAGGCAGCGCACGCTGAGAGAGCCAGGTGACAAAGACGCCGGGCTGCTTGCAGCACAAAGTTGTGCAGTAAGACATCATGATATATATCTTACGGCTGCTCAAAGTGCTGCATGTGCAGGTCTGAAGTTCTACAGGGAATTAAAATGTGGATGGCGAAGGGAGCCAGGTGAGAGTTGCAAACACGAAGGAGGCGAGAAAAAAAAAAAAAAAGAGGGAAACGGGATGAGGAGGAGGGAGCAAAGTAGGTCAAAGCCTGTGATAGTGGTGGTTGGGTGAGAGTGGAGGGAGGGGCCGCCGGTGACGAGGGTATATTTAGCCAGCGTAAGGATAGACTCAGACGGGGCAGGATGTGACAGGGCATGATGATGATGGTGATGATGATGGGGGGCCAGCGCCACCAGGAAGCAGTAGACGAGGGGCGACAGCTCAGCTGGAGCAGCTCTGATGTGGCCCCGAGACAAGCGAGTTATAGGCTGACGGGGACGTGCGGGGAACAGGGACAGCCATCTGTCATTCCCACTGCAGGTCCGTCACACATGCTCTTATCCAGCCCCCGTCACGTTAACGCTGGCAGCGGCAACAACACGTATTTACTCGAGCGCTGACCTGACAGTTCCTGGAAACGCAGAAGATGTACACATTTCTATATGACACGGTCGCACGAACGCCAACCATCACCTGGTTTTTGTTTTCAGCGCAAAAGGGAAGAATTGATGGTCGAAGGCATTTATTGGCTTCAGTTCTCGCCCCTTTTGTGGCACGATTCAAGTTTGAAAGAGTAAGAAAATATTAAAAAGTAGCCACTGTAACATTGTCAGTGGCCTCCATGCTACTTTTCTACTGTTGTCGGTTGTTTGTTGCATTCACAACGTCAAACGTTACACACAAACTCATCTACTGACAGCAGGGAAAGAGCTAATTACCTATTTCTAGTGGGTTTACCTGCATTTAAGCGCTAATTTTGGTGTAAAATTGTATGAATAAGCAACAATCAGACACACCTGTACCTTTATAGGACTGTATTTTTATACCTGTACTGTATTTGTTACTGTTTTTATTCTCCTTTTTGTTTTTCTTTGATTCTCAAAGCCTCCCGTGGACCCGTGTTGTATGTCAGCATCTCACCATCAACACTAAACCAATCTTATTATTTATGTCCATGTGAAATAAGTAAACTAGACTTTCTGACCAAAGCAATCAGTGCATGAGTTGAACATTTACACTTACACACTTTTTACTTGTGTGTCATTTTCCAATCAGGACTCTTGGTTTTAATGGAGTATTTTATCAAAGTGGTGCTTTTCTAAATCCGTCCTCCGCCGCTGAGCGTTGCCAAGAGGAGGGCGGTGGTGGAGAGAGAACACAGTCTGATTGTCTGTCTTCAGCTGCAGAGACGGATGTAATTGCTGTGTGTTTCCCCGTGTGTTCGACATCGTGTTAGCCTGGATTTCCCAGAGTCAAAAAACCTCAGTAAACCGTACTCCACTTCTCCTTGATTGCTGCTGCGGCCGCGTCTCACAGAGCCAGAATCGTCTCATCAGCTGGACGCATCACCCCTCCTCCTCCTCCTCCTCCTCCTCCTCCTTTCGTGTTCCCTTGACATATTAATGTCCTTCGCCTCTCTTGATTGAGAGCAGTACACGTGAGCGGAGGGGATCTTCTGGAACCAAAGCCATGACGGGTGACTGCTGGCCGGGCGCCTCATCTGGCCGCTGTGACGTGGCCGTTAAATCCAGGCAACACATTAAGGAAGTGGAGCAGCGGCGGAGGAGGAAACTGAACAAACTGATCTCAGGCGGTGAATCACAAGCCAAAAATGATTGTACTTTCAGAATAGGGATAAGAGATAAAAAGCCTTAATGTGCACGTATCAGTTTTGCAGCGTTACATTTGATTTATAATAAAATTAATCCCACAAATTTTGTTCTTGCGTCTCCTTTTTGTCCGTCTGAACCCGAACAAGTGTTTTGTTTTGCACGTCTGACGCAGTTTTTCTCAGCTGAATAAATGTTTGCCGGAAAATAACAAATAGCTTCGGTGCCGCATTCAAAACTCTGTCACATAAATAACAAACCCAAGCACTCAAAAAGACGTATAGCGAACATCTTTTCTGAGGTTTCTGTTTAATTCTGGCCCGGCCCGACGGCTCCAGGTATCGTATCCAGGCTCTAGTCTCTTCTGTGATTATCTCACAAAAACAACAATTACAAAATGATCGCTAACATGGAGATTTTTACAGATATAAAGCCGAGACAAGTGACAAAAACACACATTCCTTTTGTTGGAAAGATCAATGACTTATCTTTCATTTGGAAATTAGATTTGAATCTCAGATTTCACCTGATCTACCAGTTCTATAGGAGTTTTTTTCCCATGTGTGCTCTGTTAATTCTAACAAAGTGAGTTAATTCCATTTGTATGTACGATATCAAGACGATGTAAAAATCTATGTGTCTCTTGTTGTTACTGCAACCGAATGGATCCGACACGAGCCATCGAGAGAGTGAAGAAGCGAGAACACAGCATGAGCCGTAAAAGATGAAGCAGATCAAATCACGGCTGCGCTGAGCCACGTTTGTGAACACTTGTGGCCGCTGATTCTGCGAAACAATTCGTTTTTCACGAGGCGACAACTGTGAAGTCAGAGCAGATAACAGCGTTTCCTCCACTCTGCCTCGACAGTCACACGTGTGTTGTGCTCGCTGGTGTCCGGCTGCGTTGGCGAATGCACTTCATGTGTGCATGTGAGGAGCTTCTTCATGTGTTTTCTCACGGATTAAAGGTACAGTACGTGTTTCAGCTCACAGCTCACATGTCTGCATGTGTTGTGGCGACATTCAGCGTTCATATTTTTGAGTTTTCTATACTTTAAAATTGTATATCTGCTGTAAATTATTTGATAGGAAATTCTGTATTTGATATTTGCAACCTCTGGGAATATAATATGAGGATGCAAGATCATAATTCTGGTTATAAGCTCATCATCAAGCTTTTATACGTTAATAACCACAATTTACTGATCAGTAAAGCTGTCACTCTGAGCTAAAATGCCTTTTAATAGGATTACCGTATGTGGCTTACACTTATGAACTCTGCACAACATCGGGTCACATTTTGCAGCCACAGTCTGGCTGAACCTGACGACCCCCCACCGACACAGCGCGTAAATGTGTTGAGCGAAACTCACGTGACGTCTCCGGCGTAGTGGCGAATACGGAAGTGTTTCTGGAAGTCCATGGTTTTGTCCGTGGGGCTGAGCTGGAAGTGAGGTGGGAGACACAGTGAGTGAAACGTGGAACAATAATAAACTGTTTTCTTATTAAAGCTTGTGTTGCAAACTTTCAGTGTTCAGGGGTCAGATGTAAGAGGAGTCTCTCATGATGTCTCACAGACCTCTAAAGGCAAAAAACCTGGAGAAACTCTGCCCTCTACTGACCGAAAGGCAGAACTGCGCCTGCATCATGGTCAGTTTTAAAGGTTAAACTCGATTATAGATGTTCTAGCTTGGTGATGTCAAGTCAGAAATATAACCGAAAACTAAAAAAAATGCCTTTGAATTTCCAGTTATTAGAATTTATTATCTTAGTAACTGAATTGATGACAACTCATTGAACATTACGCATGAAGCATTTCTGAGGAAATTGCTTCACCAGAGGGCACAAAGCAGTCGCCTACACTGGTTTTCTGCTTGTTTGTCTCTTTTTAAGTTTAAAACAACATTCACTTTGGCACTCTTCGTGATGCGTGATTAAAATACCCACTTCCTACCGGCTAAGTGAAGCTACGACCACGTTTTCAGAGATCCTTTTTAAACACCTCTGCAAGTTTCATGTTGAGCAACACTCTAATAATGTGACGGTTTCCTGCAAAGGTCTGAACAAGCGACCGTTCACGGGGCGCAGGTGGACACAGGTGGATGCCATTTCCTGCTCTCACCTTGCGGGAGGTGTAGTGGGGGTGCTGGGCCAGTTTGGTGTCCATGCTGTCCAGGCAGACTGTGTCGGTGACGTTGCCGACGGTGAGGCACGCTTCGTCCAGGATGGAGATGATGCCTTTGTGTGGCTGCTCCACGAGGTCCACGATGATCTGGTTGTTGAAGTAGTCGATCTGAGGAACAACCAGCAGGATTGTTAAACAAGATGATAACGGAGTTTGTGCTTCTGTGTGACATTTTTTGTTCGAGCTTGTTACAAACTTGCTTTTGTGTCACAAATCTATTCCAGATATCTCATAAATTAGTTTTTCGAGGCGATTTTTGAGAGGAATTGAGAGAAAATATTGTTCAGAAATTGCATTTTTTCATAACAAGGCCTTTCCTACAAGTGTGTTCAGCAGCTAAAACCGTTTGAATATTATTAGGGAAGATGTGCGATCATGGTTAGACAATTTCAACATCCCTTCATCACCTTTACCTCCACAGTTCAACTCATTAGGGATGCAAAATATGGATTTTTTTCAGCTTTTCACCAATAATCATCTGCATCTCATGGCCGACACCAAAAAGACATTTTAAAAAGAAGTAAATGCAATTGTTTTCTTCTTCTTCTTCATTTATTGACCGATCACAAACCAACTTTTAAGGTGTCGACTGTGTCTAAACATTCAGATGCTGCGCTAAAAAAATGGCTTTATTTTATCAGCTGTAATTTCACCAATGCCAATAAACAGTCAATAAATAATTACACCTTTTCTCACTACACTCAGCATGAACATCAGCTGACTACTGTGTGTGTGCCTCACGTGCTGCCAGGTGATGCCCTCTCTCTGGTACTCTCCCTGCTCCTGTCTGAGGATCAGCTCGATGAACAGCTGCTGCAGCTTCTCGTTGCAGTAGTTGATGCAGAACTGTTCAAAACTGGCAAAACGATAAAGGGAACAAACACTTGAGCAACGACCGTCGACAATGACTCATTTCTTTCCATTTACATCGAGAGCTACAGCGGACGCCCGACCTGTTGTTGTCAAAGATCTCAAAGCCGTAGATGTCCAACACGCCGATGACTGTGTTTTTCCCGTGAAGCATTGGATTGTAGTCTTTGACTTCAATGACGCTGTTGATGCGGCTCACGATCCAGCCGAAAAGCCTCTCATACAGCGCCTACAGTGGGGAGAGGCAAGAGTTAGTCAACTCCTCTATGAATCAATCGAAAGAAAACAAGTTATTCATGTACTTTATCAAGTAATAGTGTCAAACATTTGCTGGTTCCAGCTTCTTTAATGTGAGGATTTGCTCATTTTCTTGATAATGATGACAGTAAATGAAGAGTTTTTGGGGTTTTTGGACAATTGGTTGGACAAAAGAAACAATCTGAAGACGTCTCTTTGAGGCTCTGAGTTGGTGTGATGAGCATTTTTAGACTAAACGATTCATCGAGGAAAGAATCTGCAGATTAATCAAGAATGAAAATAATCGTTAGTTGCAGCCCTAGAAATTAAAGCGGGCGTGAGAAGAACAACTGTGAGAATTAGATCAAAGAAAAGCATGTTGAAGGAAAAATGTTTCTAATCCTCAACAATGAATCATCCTCACAAACTTATATGTCAGAAAGGAAGCGGGTCGTAACAGCACCTTGGCGAAAGCGTCTCGACCGAAGCAGGCGTCCTGCTCCGAGTGCCCCTTCTCGATGACCTCGCCGCCCCCGGTGGCCACGGTGCGGTACAGCAGGCTCTTACTGACGCTCTCCGGGTCGGAGGCCGTCAGCTCAGAGATGTGGCTGACGGCTTCCAGTCCCACAATCTGAACGCTCTCGCCGTCACTCTCAAACTGCATGTTACCCTGAAAAATAGGACCATTCACAGCTCAGTATAGCGAAGGATTCCCTCTCTAAAATATACACCGGTGATGAGATGTGTTTTAAATACAACAACGTATGCATCCACTTTTCCTGTATTTATCAGTCCATGCTTTAAACTCACCAACAGAAGAATGGTGGCCAGGATCTTGTATATTGAGCTGATCTCCTCCTCTGAGAAGCCGATCACGTTGAGGGCACTCATCACCGCTTTGTGGCTGGTTCGATCATTGTTGGTGGTCTTCAGAGAGAAAAACAAGGACTTAAGACAAGGCCAAGTTCTTCCTGATGGTTCTCAAACGAAAGAAATTTGCCAAAGAAAGGTAAAAATAGCTCATTTTGTCTGAACTCACGGTGATTGCAGCGCCCTCGCTGGTGTACGTATAGACCGCAGGATCGTTCTGTAGATGAAATGACTCCAGCATCTCATTTGAGCCTCCGCGCAGCAGCTGTTAAACACACAGCACATACACAAGTTCAGATCCAGTATCATTAGATCGTCATATCATCGATCATGTAGGAACCGCCGGAGTGAAGCTCACCTGGTAAAACGAGTGGAAGTTCCTCTCCCCGTCCTGCTGGTGGACCACCCTGGACTTGAACAGGAGAACAGATTACAGCAGTGAGCCGGGCGTCCGACACAGTGAAGACTCAAGCTTACAACAAGGTGCAAATAATGTATTTTCACATCAATTTTAGATGTCGAGGCTTCCACAAACTTGGATTACATTGGACTGGTACGGAGCCATTTTATGTTTTAAAAACAAGTCTACTTGTTTAAAACTTCAGTACTTTCAGTCGGCATGGAGGAGAGTAGATAACCACTGAAGTTTCATTTTTTTTCTTCCAGCTGAAGAACTCTAGTTAATTCTCAGAGACGTCAGCGATTGTGGTTTTTCTTTACTTAAACACAAAGTCAGTGAGCTACAAAATATTAAAAGACACACATTTTAGTGTAAAAGTGTAGTTTATATCAAACAATTAACAAAAAACAATTAAATTAAAACAGGAACCAACAGAAGCCTGCATGAAACTAAAAGCAGATCTTCAGTACAAACTTGCATTAAACTGAGTTTGTTCGATAAGACCCACAAGAACAATCTATCAAAGCTGTTTTATATAATGAAAACTCCCAGATAAGAGCCTTTTTGACTAACAAGTGCACAAGACCACCCAACTTTTTCCTACAAGAAACAATGATAAGTGCTATAAGCATCGACAGAAATAAACCTGGAAGCACGAAGATGAGCAGCATCAAAAGACAAAAAACAGAGTTCTAAAGAGGTCAAAGTAAGTTTTCTAGTCCAAAAGAAAAAGATTGAAGAGCTGCATGTCTTGTATTAGACAGCGGCCACTTTCATGTGTCAAAGACAGATTATTCCCTGGATGTTTGTCCCTGGCAGCTGTGAGATTAATCAGATTAAAGCTGCACTCAAAATGTCTAAAAGTTGCACCGTGAGGTCAACATGGAGCATCTAGTGTCTATAGAAGCAAGAAACAACCACGACCACATGTCAACATCACTACACGCTGGTTTACCAACAGCGTTCACGTATAACAATTTGTTATTTATCCTCGGAGACAAACACACAAAACCGCCCTGATCACCAGGTGTGAGCAGTGATGTGCACAAGGGGGGGCAGTCGGCCCTCCTCGTGGCCCAATTGTTGAAAAACGCTCGCCAAAGTGCCCTCCTGGTTGGCAAAACACACTAAACTGCCCACTTGGCTGATTAAAACATGATAAACTGCCCTCTTGGGAGCCAAAACGCGCGCTAAAAGTGCCCTTCTTTTCGCCCCTGCCCTTCAAAAAGTCTGTGCACACCACTGGGTGTGAGACTGTTCGCTGCTGATGAGGGAACATGACGGCTGAGGAGCGGCGTGGTTAATTTTTCTTGCCCTCTGAAAATGAATCCCGGCGCCATCATTCACGCCGGCTCTGAGTGCCAGACGGTTGTTTAACGGAGCGGATAAATACGGCAGCATCAAGTAGCCTCAGGTGAGCCATTCATTAACGTGCAGCCGCTCCAGCGCCGGCTTCACAGTCACATCTATTCGTGGATGTTCCCTCACACCTCTTTGTCATCACCTCATGAAACATTCATGTTCATGGAGAGAAAGATGTAATTTAAAAACTAAATGAGGAGAACTTCTTTCCCTCTACTTTCCTGCAGAGTTGAGGTCATTGTGACTCAACAGAGCGAATAGCTCCTTTGTTTTTGTGTCTGCAGTGGAAGCTGCTCCATCATCCTGCCCACCTCTCCTCCCTCCTCACCTTCTCCAGCAGGTAGTTGTTGATGTGTCCCCCGGTGGGATCGCCGTTGAAGTTGAAGTTGATGTCCATGTATTTGCCGAAGCGGCTGGAGTTGTCGTTGCGATTCGTCTTGGCGTTCCCGAAGGCCTCCAGCACGCAGTTAGATTTGAGCAGCACATTCTTCACACTTGATTTATCGCATCACGGCGACCATCGACAGAAACGTCACAAAGAGAGAGAGAAAAGAAAAAGCCATCAGGGACGTGGGAATAGAGTCAGACGAGAGGAGGACGGAGAGATGATTCATGGTAACGTCCGTTATTCTCATGAATCATTTATTTATTTGTCAAAACCAACTGGATTTACATTTGGAGTGTCTTCATGTTAACGCGAGGAGCGACTCACCTCTCGACCTCCGCCCTCTGGGTCGGGTTTGTGATGGCTGCTATGTACTGCATGATGTATTTACTGGCTTCTGTTTTTCCTGCTCCACTTTCACCTGAAATAACAAAACACAGAGAAGTCACAACACTGACGGCGGATCAGGAGATTTAGCCTGTTTACTTTGTATTTACTTGCATGGATAATCATCTATGGGTGCCTGAATGAAATTAAGATATTACCTCTATTTTATTGAGTTTCAGGCTTGGAAGCAACATAATTATGAAATAAGTATATAAAAAAAGTTACTTTATTCTTGTGAAGCTACAGAAAAAGATGTTATTAGATTACAGATACATTCAGTAAAAAGGGGGGTGACAAACAAGATTAAGATTTAAAATAAACACTGATATACTCGTGTGTAATCACACACATGCACACGCTCGACGACACTTCACGAGTCTCACACAACATCATTCTGGTGTTGAGTGAAACTGAATACTAACATTCTCTCAGAAGACACGCTTGTTATGAAGATAAAATAACAGTAATCCTACTCATATTTCTTTTCTATTGTCTTTATTTGTATGTGTTTGGTTTTGAGGTGATCCAGTGACGGAAAGTAATCAAGTTACAATATAATCAAAAGTTACCTTTTGATTATATGGTTATTTGTTGCTATTATTAGTGTTTATTGTTAAATTGAACTGTCCTTTGGCTGTTGTGACACACAAATTTCCCAATTTGTGGAACTAATAAAGGAATTCTGATTCTGATTCTTAAATAGCGACTGTGGATCTCAAAATTGTACGATACCTTTCAGCCACACTGCGGTGGCTGGTTCCTGACTGCACGTACCGTAATGTTCGGACTATTGGGCGCACTTATATAAAGAGCAAACATGTCAACAGCCAGCGAGCTGACTTGGTAAAGTACAAACTTCCATGTCTCCCAGAAGATGACAGGTGTCTGTTAACCTCAGCTAACGCTAACTTTGAGGTCAGCTTAACGCTAACATAACGTTTAGAATGTTAGCATGTTGCACGAGCTTAACAGCTGAGATCATGCTGACTGTGAGTGAATTTTGTTGTTAAATGAAGAGGCTAAATATTACAATCAACAGAGGTAAAGATCTGGAAAACCTTTTCTTGCCATTTTAAATCCCTCGAGCCGTTTGTAATCGCATGTAATCAACATTAATTAAAATCAAACATAATTCCCCACGCTAGAGAATCAAGAAGTGGTTGTTTGTAATCCAGTTTGATTGTTAAAGTGCGGGAAAAGTGTCACCTGCAGGCTACAGAAAGCCGTCCAGCAGCCTCAGGCTGAACACAGCAGCAGTTCACACTCTGTGACTCATGAGGTTTGAGGTTTAAAGAGCGTGAGAGAAAGAGACAAACCTGAAATGACGATGCAGGTATCCTTGGCACGCCTCTTCATGGCCTTGTAGGCAGCATCGGAGACCGCGTACAGGTGAGGAGGGTTCTCATACAGCTCCCGGCCTCGGTACGCATCAATGGTTTCTTTGCCGTAGATGTCCATCTCTCTGTACGGGTTGACGGAGACAACTACCTCTCCGATGAAGGTGTAGATACGACCCTTCTCAAACCTGTCAAGACAGAAGATACGGGAATCATTTATACTGCGTGTGCGTAGACATGCGGAGATGTTAAATGCATGTATGAGCTTCAGCCCGGTCACGATATGAGCCACGTGACGTTCACATTACATGTTTACGACCTGACTTTAACAAAGAGAAGTGGAGGGGATGATGGTGGAGTTACAGGTGAGAAGGCTGCCAAGCCAGTGTCCACAGTTCAAGACTGCGTTTCAACATTTATAGACGTGAAACCGCTGGATATTTTTAAGGAGACCTCTGGACAACGTCAAGCTGTTTATGGCATCAAAAAACATATTTTTGATGAAAATCAGGACATCAACAGCTGTATTTGTGGCGACAAAAAACAGGTATTTTAAGCTAAATCATGATGTTTTCCTAACGCTCACTGAGCGTTATTTGTCTCTAAACCTAACGAGGCATAACATAAGATAGACACTGAACCTCAAGAGCAACATAAAGAAATGTAAAGTGTCAACAGATCAGTGGTTTGCAGAAACATATATTGCCAATATTTATTCTGACATTTGGGTCCGTTCAATCATTCGTTTAAGGGGGTAAAGAGACGTCACCATAATTCAGGAAATGAAGTGTCTAATACTCAAAGTTTCCTGTTAAAGACTCCCCAGAGAACACTGAGCCCACCTGTGTAGAGAATGGCTCATTGTGGCTTCTCATTTGGAAAAAAGATCCCGCCCGTGTTCAGCCTCATTTACAGAGTGACGTTTTCACACCAGCCTCGAGCTGAAAGTTCCACAGAAGATCATGCACCTTTATGTCATATGTGGCTGACAGGAAGTGACACAAGTGTGTGTACACCGAAAGCAGGAAATGAAACTTCTGTGGTTCAAAGGGCGCGTCACGGCCTTGTGAAACCTCGTGAGGGTTTCTGGAGCTGGGAGGGAGGTATAGAGCTGCCGTGTCACAAGGGTTAATGGAGCTTCGTGTAATGTTGCGTGTTTGGGTTTACAGACAGTCGGTGTTGTAAGAGCAAAGGTTGGGTCATCGCGTCCGCCGAACAACAATTTCAAAGGCTCAAATGCAACTAAGACACGTTGCCTTCTTGTTCCTGAATTTATAGGACGCAACCAGAATATTAGTTTGAAGTCACACAGGTTATCTAACAGGTGTTTGTGTTCAGGATGTCATCAGTCGCTGAGAGAATAACAACAATATCAATAATAAAAGACAGTGATAAACCAACAAGACTAATCATTAGATGTCCAGGAGGAAAGTAACTCAGTACATTTACTCACTTTACTCAATTAAAGTAAAATTTTCAGCTGTGTAGACTCCAACCGATTATCAGCCCAGCGAGTTAGTTTGTTTATTTTCTTCTTTTTTTAAAAAATCTGACTTTGGCTCTGATGCAGCATTTACTAAACGTATCAAATAGATGTAGTCAGCTGAGAGCACAATAATTCTCTACAAGTGGAAGCATAAAGTAGCAGAAAATGGAAATACTCAAGTAAAGTACAAATACTTTTACATTGTACTTGAGTTTCTATCACGGGTGCAAACAGTAATTACTGGTATTGAATCAAATTTGTGTGTTTTTGTCCGTCTGTCAGGGTTTCCATCGGCCTGCTGATGATCAGATGAGGATAAAAGGTTTATATATTAATTCTCAGGCTTTCATTATGATTTTAAAAGTAACTTAGTAGATTACATGGTGTAATGCATACTGAAGTCCAAATAAAATTACAGACTTGACATTGAATTGAGTGGCTGTAATTAGTTACGTCCACTCCTGGTTCCTGGGGAATATTTAGCTTTTTACTTCATCGCATGAGTGAAAGTGAAACGTGAAAAAGTGAAATGTGAAGCAGGGTGTTGCTCAAACTACCATCCTGTATGTAAGTGGGCATCTTCATGAACTCATACACAAACCTAAACATTTATGTCATTTTAACTTCTAACTACAATGAAGGTATATTAAATTACTCCTCCACTGATAATCGTCTAATGACTCAAATCATAAACTTTCCTATTATTATCCTATTACTGGTCCTGTTATCTTTAGTCTGTGTGCAGCTAAACTTTTTTATTAGTCCGGTCCGGCCTCGAGTTCAGGTTCACTGAAGGGGAAGTGTGCAGGAGGATCCCGCCGTCTGAGTTACAACACGTACGCTGATGGCTGTGGCTGCATCCGAGTCGCAGAGAGGCTATTTATATATTTCATTTACAACTGGCTTAAATCAGCCCTGAGCGCAGGAATATTGGTCGAGCACTGGTGCAGCAAATTGTAGGTTTCCCCTGAGTCAGAGTCGGATCTGGTGCCAAATAAAAAAAATAGAGAAGTCGCCTCAGTCACCTTCCTGGTAATATACTGACCAATCAGGTGAGAGGAGAGTCAGACCATGATCCGAGCTAGAGGGAACTCAAAGAGCCAGAAACCTTTATTGCCTGTCGTAAATATTGCATTAAAAGTGTCAATTCCAGCACTTAAATTGATGAAAACATCAGATTTCCAATCGAGTCTTGATCTCTGGAAGAAACTCAAGAAAAGGTTCACACCGAGGTCTCTCTGTGTTCATAAGTCTTAGAGAGATCCGGCCCAACAGGAGAGGAACACACTCATCCCGGCAGCAGTGACGATCACCGGAAAGAAGTGCAAAAATAGACAAATGCAAACACAGAAGTTTTGAAAATACAAAACAGCTGAACTCACACGTAAAAAGTTACAACAATCATCAGAGCAGCACGAGCTTCACAACGTGCTTATGCTTTCCCACCTGACAAGTCTGATCAAGCTGTGTGAGGAAACTCTACATACATTATTTTGCCAAGCGGTGATGACAGGCGAGCGCTGAGCCGATGCAAGCATGTGAAAAATGCTAATCTGGAGCCCATCTGCTGCGCGCACGTCAGCTGAGAAAGCGTGACTTGTTTTCCTGTAAATTCGGGAGCTTTTCTGATATTGTTTGACATTTTCGGTGCCTCTGCTGATCCAGTGATGACGGGAAACTGTGCGACTTCTCACAGTTTTTGAACTGAGGACACGATGCCCCTGCGAAAAAGTCACCAAGGAAGTGAGGAAATGAGCAACAATAAAAAAAACACTGTTGCCTCGGGGACAAAGAGAAAGATCCTGAAGGGTTTACACACCTACAGAGCGGAAAGGTCACACAACAAATACGAGCTCCATCTACATATTGAGTCAGACAGGTTTGGTGAGCTTAGCTCTTATTGGTGGTGTGCCATGTGCCTCATTTGGCTCACTTGACAGCCAGTGTTTAGTGTGGTTACGATGAGATCAGCCACAATTTTATATCTAAACACCCCGGGGGTGAACAGGAGAGGCTCGGTAAGCAACAGGTTGCGCTTTATGCTTCATCTTTACGAGCCTCTTTACTTTAAAGAAGTCACCAGGTTCGTGTCAGAGACAGTTTTATAACTGTGTAAATGTCATAGATCTATCATGTAAACCTTAATTTAACATGTTTTATTGCAGAATCGTGTCGTTTTACTTCACAAATCAGGTCTGTATGAACCATCTGCATCTCTGCCGCCCAGCTGCTTCCACCCTCGTCCCCTCCCTTCCTCCGCTCTAACTGTCTCTCAGGCCTTACCTCAGCTTCAGATTCTCCATAAACTGCTCCATCGTCACCTCATCCAGGAGCACAAAGTCTGACTTCCCGAACTCCAGGCCCTCCAGCTCCGCCATCCCTGCCCCGTGTTCACCAACCACACTAAATATGAATGTGTAAAAAAAAATATAAAAAGACGGACAAGACGCAGAGGAACAGAAAGCAGCTTAAGGAAGAAGAAAGAGAAGTATGGTCGACTAGTGTAGACAGTCTGCTGTGGGCGGGGAAAAGCTCTCTGGTGGAGTTTTTAGGGTGTGCTTAGTAAAGTCACAGAAAGCTGTGGTCTACAAGCTGCAGCACGTCATCCTGTCAGTCAGCCCATGCCCTCACGCAGATCTGTATAAATAGCAGGAGGCTATCTTTAAAAGCTCACACCACTTCTGCATCCTCCTCCGTCTCGCTCTTCCTGCCGCAAAGGCCTCCAAAATTTCAAAAACTGTCACTTAGATTGTGATTCTCACTACCAGACTTAATCATCTTGTTTTTTTTTTTAATTTTGCGTTGCTTTTTTTCTTCCCAGAAAAAGGAAACTGCATACTGACACACTGCCAGGCAAGAGCAGTTAACCTTGCAAATTTAGGGGGTTGGAAAATGGTCTTTATCTCCTGGGA
>CAEMYA010001845.1:100429-137660 GCA_903131615.1 Diplodus sargus | reverse complement strand
GCCAGAGGTTCCCATCTCACAGGCAGAGCCAAGCTGCGACTTGAGAAAACTCAGGAGCCAAAAGGGTTTGCAGTGCTCGCTGTCGTAGACAAAGTCAGAGTGTAGGTGTGTGTGACTAAGTTGAAAGAGTTTACTGGAAAGCTTACTAAGGCTGAGATGATTGATTTCTAAACTCTCACAGCGCTTTTTAAGTGAATTGTGTGCCTTTTATCAAGTAATCTTCAAGGTAGTTTCTCTTTTTCACTCATTTTGGCCTCCTGTCATGGTGAGATGATAATTCATTCTTAATTTTCTGTTTGTCCAAATATAAGTTTCTTATAGTTCTGCAGGAATGAGTCCGAAAACTGGAAATAAGTGCATCTGTTTGCACTTCTGATTCCCTCGAATTATAAAGCTTTAATGTGTTTTCAAAAGAGGCGACTGCTAACGAGTTGTTTGTAAAAAGACAGCCGGGTGGAAAAACTAACAAACGAGCTCTAATAACCAAGCACAAATCCAAAATCACAGGGAGGCAACGAAAGCAGTTCAGGGTAATTTCCAAAAAACAAGAAGAGAAACATAAATATTGAACTCAGGACAAACTGTGAGGGCACGGAGAACAAAAACCAGGAACACTGAATACACGGGAACACTGACGTAAGATGGCGAGAGGGGCAAAACGCAGAAGTGACACGAGGAAGAAAACTCGACAAACTGACAGAGTGAAGGAAAAACAACATGCTTAAATACACCGAGGGGGGGAAGACTCATGAGGGACGAGTGAAACAAAGAAAGGCCTTGAAAAAGAAAGAAACACACAAAGACAGGAAGTGTCAAACAGAAAATGACTCACGAGGATGAAACCTACAAAATAAAGCAGGAAATACACGTTATGTTGTGATAGGCCACATATTCAGACGGTCTATCAGCATTTTTGTTTATAAATATTATTTTATTTTTGTTCATATTTGATGAATCATTGTTATTAGTGGTAATTTCATCATGTCACTGCTAACATGGCGGCTTTAAAGCCATTCTGACAACGATTTGTCGCCACTTCTGTAGTTCATCTCACTAAACGGCTGTACTGTCAGCTGTAGCTGTCAGAAAGAGTCAGAACTACGACTCAGAGGCTGACATTAACACATCTTCCAACTCAGCAGCCTGTTTTTAGGATCTGAATAATATGAGATGAACGCTACAAACTGCAACCCTTGTATTTGTTTTCCGACACTGTTGCTTCCAGTCAAGACCGACCGCTGTCTTCAGCCTTTATGGAAAGTAGGTCTAATTCTAGTTGAAGAGGGGGAAATGTCAAAAGAGAAACCAAAACAATACATAAGAAAGAACAAAAATTCCCCATGTCCCGTGTTGTTCATGCTACTGAAGGACAAAACTTACCCATGAAACATTTCTGTCACATGCTGCTAAAGTTCCTCATCTTCATCTAGTTTTCCTAATCTTGAACACAAACATGTTAAAAGTCTGATTTAACCACGAAGCTGCTTCAGTTCCATGGAAGAACCCCACCTCTAACGCGTACACCTCTCAGCAGGTTGTGAAAGTCAAGATATGGTGAAGTGATGTCAGCAGCTGCCGACGGTTCTCCAACATGTTGCAGCAGCGTTTGGATATCTTTCAGGCAGAGTGACACAACTCAGCTCATGACTCAGATGAGGTTTTTTTCCATGATAAGCTGAATCCACGCCTGTATTGTCTGTTTCATGAATGGAGTCTGTGTGATAAGGATAATCAGCCTTTTTTGCCTCACTAGTGCTGGATGATTTCTTAATTATGTCACTCCTTTTGTTTTAAATTTAAAGGGTTAGTTCAACTAAATTAAATCATTTATTGCTGTTATTCTAGTTGCATTTAGTCATGCATGTGTTTGGTTTTTATTTGTCCAAGTTTTGAAACATGTTTAGTGCTCGAGAACGGCAACGTGTGTATGTATGTATCTATGTAAGGAGCTTATTATAAGATCCATAATTACATTTATTGTTAGTTAGTGACCTCTAGTGGCCGTAGACATTATGACGGGAGCAAAGGAGGATTTCTGGTGATGAAGTATTGAAGTACGTAACACGACATGTCCACGTAGGGAGAAGGTCGGGGTGGACGGCTGATTCAAACACGGATGTTTGTGTCTAATATGAAACCAAAACTTTATTTTAACGTATTTAAACTTACGTAGCATACTAAACTGACACCGCATAAGTAATTTAACACACCTAACCAAGTAGTTATGGGAGTCCAATCTGATCAAGCAGTTTCACAACCTAAACCACATGTTTGTTATTGTTACCATGACGCAACCAAACTGCAACCAAACAGCAACCAAACTGCAACCATCACAGGGTTAACCAGGTTTGTCCCATAACTGTTACACATATTGTCTTGGACAACAATCCCGCTGGTTTGGAACAATCTAATCTGTCGTTATGGTTTGAGGATGTTAGCGTTGATGATCGTGTTGTGAACAGTGTCCGCCGTACATCTCAGAGACAGAAAGTTCAAAACGTTGGTAAATAAAACAAAAAGGGTTTCATTACGAGACAAAACAATCCAAGCTCAAGGTCAACTTTCCAGCTTTGTTCAGGGCTTTTATACAACACAGACACGGTTGAAGTCTCTGCAAAAGCTGATAATTGGACAAGTTGGCTGAAATTAAATCCCAAACACTTTCAGAGTCATTTCCATGACAACTGAGAAAATGATCCGCAGTATTGCAGTTTGGAGTTCGAGCTTTGAGCTCGGATTGTTTTGTCATTCAACAATTCTTAGTCAAGATTTTAAGTTTCATGCTTGTACTTTTTACTAGTATTTATTTATTTATCTATCGGTTTCTTCGACAGGGACAATGCACTTAAGCATTGTTACATCTAAACTTAAAACCAAACAATGCAATATATATATATCGGACTTCTAGCCGTGGCTTGTTTGCAGTGATACAACGCTCTAAAATAGACGTAGACAAGCGGCCACTACAGTGATTGCAACAACAATTTAGAACAAATTAAGAACTGAAAATAACGAGTGAGGAACAAAAGAAAAAAGAAAGTGAAACAATCCAGATAATGGTACATTTGGGAGAACTCAACTTTAAAATTTAATCTCATTTACTATCTGACTTCCCACAACTTTCTGCCCATCAGATTTCATGTTGGGTTTTGCGACACCGTGACTACCGACAAAAACAAACAGGGGAAACCACAGCGCGCTAATAGAGGACAGGTTTCTCATCAGACTCGTAGGTATAACAACTCTGAGTCACACTTGTAGTCATCAGTGCAGCAGCCCGGACTGATGTGAATACAAGCATTGATTGGAAAAATGATGAGTAAAGGGGATTTCACCATCAGCCTGAAACATTTCACAAAACACCTACCAACTGTAGAGCGTCTGACAGCTGGGGCTTGTTTTGAAGCGTATAATGTCAGCAGTGTCCAGTCAGACATCCAGTCTCTTCCTCCAACTGTTAGATCCTCATCAGCCGTCAGCACTTCCTCTCTCAGCAAGAGGTCAGTCGACCGTCAGACGCCGTTTCGCTTCCTGCTCATGCGTCCTCCATCTTCATGTTGCATTCAGGTGTTAAAGTAAAATCAACAAATTGATCCGGAGCAGAAAATAAATATCACTCAGAGAAACCAAAGCACTTTATCGTTAATCGGAATGTTTTTATTTTCCATTTGTTAATTTAATCTTCATATTTACTGTCAGTTTTTTTCCATTCATATAAACCATATTCTACTGATGCCTCTAATCCGCTGTACAGATGTAGGAAAAATGTACAGAACATCGACATTTACAGTGCAATAATCCAGCAATAACAAAAAATAATTGTGCAAGAGAGGTCACTTCAGGTCTGTAAATAAATGACCGTTAACAGGACAGAAGAATATAAATGCTGTTATATTAAATCTGGCATCAGAGGAAAAACAGTATTAGAGTCAAAAGCTGTAAATTGTACCACATTATTATTCATCCATTCATAACCCTTCAACAAAGAACATTTAGAGGAGCTGATTAAAGACAGTCGACACTGAAAAACTGATGTTTGCAGGGCTGAAATTATCTGCTCATTTCCACTAATACTATAAACCAATATTGTTGTACATGTCGGCTGATACAGAGCAAAAGAATGTTTGTACAGAAGCTCAAATACAGGGATGCACGATATGGATTGTTTCAATGATAATTTAAAAAATATTCAATTTATAAAGAGGTTCCTGTGCTGTAGTTTATGTGAACATACATGATCCACATCCACATTGAGCTTTATTCCTCTGAAACTGTAAAAACCATCAACACCAGCGAACAGTTTTGGCTCTCTGGTCTTCTGATTTACTTCTGATTTTAAAAGGTGCCGTGCTTGTTTTGCTTCAGATTATCGTCTTTCTTCAATTCCATTATCGGCTGATTATTTAATATGACAACAATGTCTGGAGTCAAGGCAATTTCCTGGTTAACTAAACGTGCTAAAAAGGAGTTTTTAACTGGTGATGAACCAGTTTTAATTCATTACTGCTGTATCAAGGTGGTCTTCAGAGCAAACCAGACCATCAGCAAGAGGATTTGCAAAAAATATTATGGTGTTGCTTGTTGCTTTCACCTGGTTGGACTTTTAGTTATTTAGGTTGAATAAGTCAGAAAATTAAATCATTTTTTTATGTTGGTGTGCTGAGGATGAAAGATGGAGATACGGCACTCAAACAAATTCCACTGTGTTTCACCATCGTCATCTTTGATCCAGAGGAACGACCAGAATCTACAAAAATGAAAGTTCCTATCAGCGGCTTTAGAAGCATTATGTAGGATTCAGCATTTTGTGTGATTTGGCGCCCCCTGCAGTTTCTGGGTGCAACACCACTGCCATAGATACAAATCTCAGGTGTGTAACACTTTAGCAGACGTAATGTAGGTGCTAACTACGGACAAAACTCATAACATGTATGTATCGACACAGTGCAGAAACAAGAGACTCCAGTTCCTCCTGTTATAAGACACTGAACCATCAACATGATTGTGAAACTGTTATTTTAAGGCCAAAAAGTTGCATGTTTCTTTGTACATGCTAATATCAGGTATTTAGACACATAACGTGGTCAAAGGTTTCAGCTTCGTCTTGAACTTTCATTCACAGCTCATTTTCTCATATTTTTAAACGTTTTCTTAATATCATCTTCAGTTTTATAAAGAAATTGTTTAAAGCCTTTCATGGGTGCTTTCTGAGTAGGACTACTGTTTTCCATCTCTTGCACGTTGCCATGAGTTCTTTCCGCTCTGTTTTTGTGGCGGGACTCAGAGGTACTTCTTCCCCGCAAAGCTCTCGTGACAACAGCAGCAGCTCCTCGCTTGGATTCAGCATCTTCCCGTTTCGCATCCTGGTACTTTGAAGGAGTGTAGCCTGCAGCTCCAGCAGGAGACGGATAAGCGACGCTAACACTTTCTTTTTCTGTGTTCCTTCGGCTGATCGGTGGCAGAGAGCTGCTCCTCCTTCTGGAGCTCCTGTCTGTCGTGCGTCCTCTCTGTCCCGAGTGGTCGATCGGCCTCCCCAGCAGCTTCTGCTTTAACTCGTAGCTCTCACCAGACGGTCCGATGAGGTGGAGTCCGTCATATTTCTGACACACGAGCACTGATTTCCAAACGTTTCTGTTTTTCTGAATTGTCGCGAACAGAGCCTGGCCCTCTCGACCCATGTCGCTCCGAGAAACCTCCTGCGTGCGGAGCGATTTGTTGAGATCGAGCAGGAGACTCTGTAGTTTAGAGGCGGCTGTTCTTGCATTCTTCCCGTGTAAAGTGATGCTGCAGCTCTCGCCAACCAGATGTACTTCTTTTCTGACATCATGGCTGTCCAAAATGCCGTCAATGTCCTTGCTCCTGAGCTTCGCTGCGTACTCGAACACGTCTGTATCAATGACGATGGACTCTTTTCCAGACCTGAATGAGTCACGCTGCTGGTCTGGTCTTGGAGAATACGCAGGAGTTGGGTGGTGGTTGGAGGAAGTGGAGGAGGTGATGGTGGTGGGTGAGGCTTGTTGTCGGGATCCTGGTCGGCTTCTGTTACGATCTGAGCTGTTGCTAGTGTAGTATTTAGAAATGGCTCCGGAGGAAGCCATTAGGACCGGCGGGGGTGAAGATGGAGGGATGTCCGGTTTTGTTTGCGACTTTAGAAGCTGCTCCAAAGGGGCCTTCACATCTCTGAGTTTCAAAAATGACCCCTTGACACTCAACTCACCTCTGCTCAGATCTCTCAACTCAAAGCCGTGTGACCTGAGGATTGTTCGCACCTGTGTCTCATCGGGGAACTTATTCAAAAGTACTGTTGCCTCCACTGGGAAATCCATCTGAGAATGAGAAAAACAAAGTAATGAAATGAATAATGTGAGCTAACATAAGATGGATAACTATGAATGTGACAGCGATGTTCTGTTATCCCGACATGATCAGCTGCTGTCACTGGTGAATGATATTGCGGATTATTCACTTCCAACACATGGAGGCTGTTTTGCAAGACTGGAGCAGCAACCGTGCTAAGAAATGGCATGACATGACTTCCTAAATGATGGATGCAATGACTAACTCAACCAGGAATGTCAACAAAGAATTAAACACCTCAAATTGTGATTTCTCTGCCTCAAAGAACAAACATGACCTTATAATACATTTATACAGTAGATCTGACAGGAGGATTCAGAAATATTGTCCATGGTGTCACAGAATCAGTATTTTTACAGTACCAGACCTGTACTACCTCCCCTCATCCATGTTCGACTTTGAGGAAATACATTTTTAGTTTATTAACTGTCGCGTCTGCTGGTGTTGGTCAATGAACCCCAATCATGCTTCTCCTAATTCTCCACCTTCTGTTGGTGTTATTGACACCGTAACAGTAAAGGTGAACACACACATTTAATCAGGGTTTGAGGTATAATCTGAACTTTATGGGGGGTCATTAAAATAACCAACCCAAACCAACGTTAAGACCAAAAAATAAGATAAGAGAGAATACAATGACCGACATTAAACCCAGCTCTATGAAAATATAGAGATAAGCTTAGATAATTAGAACATAGAGATGAAAAACAGAAACATCTTCATGTACATTAATTGCCGAATGAACAAGTCGCCCTTGCGTGTTGTAAATAGCGTTTAACGACGTTCATACAGCTTCTCCTTTCGCACAGGTTTCAAAATGTAGCGTTTTTTAAAGGGAGTCCGGCGACTTAATCCAAAGAAGACGCTTTTACAGCGACACCGCAGAGAAACTGACACTTTTTACAAGTAAAGCAACATTTTAATGTATTGTACTTAATGCCGAATTCACAGGACGGCTCCAATGAGTTCAAATTTGCAATAGCCGTCTCACACATTCAATTAAGCTCCTGCTCGCGATGCAACAGCTCTTAAAATCACCCGATTTGTAAGGCAGTCTGGGATATTGACGTTCCTATTTACATTCATTACGTCATTACGTGGTCAATATCTCCGATTTACACACACAAAGCAGCACACTTCTGGCGACAATTTTGTAAAGTAGATCACAACAACAGAATATGGCGCTGGGAAACATGTTTGGAACTACTTGGAATTACATTTAAGATGCATTTCGTGTGATCAAAACAATGTTTTTTGGTAATGTACCAGTTATTTTACTGCTCTCATGGCTCCAGCCCTGCTTTAATACTTCACACTGTGCAGTTTGAATACATCAGGTAAAGGTTATAGGACGATATTTTAAGAATTTGGTTTTCACCGAAAGTGAAACTTAAACTGTTGTTGGTAAACTGGGGCTGTTTGGCAGATGTGGTCTCCATTAAAATAGACCTACATGAACTTTATGCACGATATACAGCGACCACTAGATAAGAAACCCTCATTTCAACGCAAAAATGTGTTTAATAATTGTAAATATCACGAGTTCTTGAAAATAGTACCGAGTGAACACGTGAGTCGACTCGTTAGTTTTCGCGCTCATGTTTCTATAAACCTGCAGATGTACAAACTGGAGCAAATGCAAAGTCAATCTACGCAATGTGGTAACTTACTGTGTAGTTCAGTCCTGTACGGTGGATAACCACCGCTGTTTGTCTTTAGTAGCATGCAGCTGTCTAAATCGAAACTGATGTCGTCATGTCCGCTCCTGATTCACCTCACGCACTACACAATAAAAACATTCACATCGAAGTAAATTCTAACTCCTTCTCTTCTCTACGTGTTTACAGTGAGGAACAGTGGCAGCATTTTTGTTTTGTTTCGTTCAGTAATGGGAAAGTCATTAGATTGCATTCATTTAAAACCCTTGGGGAGTAAACACATTAGTGGGGTTTTGACATTAAATACGTCAAATATAAAGTGCTCCTTTAAAATGGCTCATTCATAATAAAGAGTTTCTATCAGGTGTTAAATTGTCTAATTGCACTGGATGACAAAACGATAACGCCATCTAAAATATATAATTTATGACTGAGCAGTTGTTTTTGGTCACTTTAGATTTTCAGGTGTGGCAAATTAAGAGGCCACTAAGTGTCTATTACGACTTGGAAAACATCTGTAGCTTTAAAATAATGTCAGAAAAATATTTTTACACCAAGTAATCCTGTCCTACACGATACAATTTCGCCCCCATGTGGACATTTATAAGTATTACATTCATTGTTGCAGAATAAAAATAGAAAGATTTCAAATTGTGTCCTTTTAAGAGACATTACCCACAGCCAACATTTGATTTTTAACGTTTCTACAATTTAAGTTAGACCTTTACGCTCCTAAAGTCTGTTGAAACCACTTGTATGTCGATGGCAACAGCATTGTTATGGAGACAGATTACAGCACAGATATCCTGCTTTGTCAGAACTTTCTTTCAGGATATTAATTTATACAAGTCTAATTCGTTAGTGGCAAATCCTGTCGCATAAAACCACAGAGCAACAAATCTGTGTGATGAATATGAAAGCAGCTATAGTCTGAATGCATTTCTTGTATTGTGGAATTCAGGGACTCAGTTTTTCTCAGATTATAAATGAAGTAACAACCACAACAAATGTCTCAGGGATGATTTTTATTAAACAGTGTTTCTCGTCATTCAATTGTACGAATGGTTTTAAAACTGGACACAAGTATTCTCTCTAGACTTGGACTCTTCTGCAGACAGTCATGTTCTGAGGATCAGCCGTCCAAATATGACACTTATTCCCCCTCAGCAGACGAACCGGTTCACCAACTCTCAGATGAAATCTGCAGATAAAGAAAATATTTTATTACATGTGTTGTGTAACATCAAGAACCATCAGACTGACTTTGTGGAATACTATATTTCTCACCTGCATCAAAGTCTCGCCATTTAAGTTTGCAGCACGCTGGTTTCATCAATGAGCCAGAACTGATCCAGAGACGGTGAAGCCTTGGTAGGAATAAAAAAACAAAAAAAGTTCAGTTCAGATGTTTAATTCATACAACACTTTGTGTCCACATCTGCTCCTACAAGGACTCAAAACCATTCAATACCTCGACTAAATACAATGAAGCAGCACATGACTACAGCAGAATTTAAGCAAACAAGAACGATTCCAGAGAAACTGAACTGACAGCCCAGGTTTGACTGATGTGCTATGACGATTACTTTTGACATTCGCTGGTGAAGAACAGAAACGTTCTGGTAAACGTACCTTATAACTTCGCTCCGGGCTTCTGACATGACAGACTTCTGCGCTCAGCAGCTGAAAGCCTCTTGAAGTAGTGCCGAGTTTTCATCTCCTGTAAGGCATAAACAGTTCAGTCAATAAGCTCAGACAGCTGGAGCCGTAAGACCAGAGCTTCATCTGAAAGCCAAGATGACAGTGTCGGAGGTTTACCTATAACCCTGCCGCGAAGAGTCACAGCAGGGCCTCAAACAGCCTCACATCTCTCTAGCAGACACTACAGGAAAGGACAGAGCCACTGCAGGCTGAGCCTCGCTGGAGGTCTGCACACTTCTTACATCTTTAATGTTCAACAACCGTGTTACTGTGAGAAATACCAAGGGTGCATTTACACAGTTCTGTCTGATGACTTCATTAGTCAAAATGTTAACATACCAAAAACATGGTTTTCTTGTCTGATCAGCTGTCAAAAAGCTTATATTCATTATACTGGCCAAAATATAGAATGCTTGAGTTTATGTGTTGTATTATTTCAAAACTTCACAAGCGGACTCTTGAAGCTGTCGTGTTTTCCGATCTATCTCACAATTAGTGCTGCTTTTGACAGATAGTTGTTGCAATATGATTCCCGTTTAGTGGGCATGTAATTTCTGCATCACAATTTTCATTTTTGCTGCTGTTGGGGTCTGCACACATTTTCTTGTGTTACATCTGGAGATTTGTAGAGAGGACTTCTCTGCAGCGCTTCATTATTATGCCGCTTTGTCACAGAAATTGCAGCGTCGTGCGATTTGGATATTGCACTCAGTCGTTTTGATTTATCATGCAGCCCTGCTCTGTTTAATATTAAAAGTCTGTCTCTTCCTGTAGAACTTAATACTTTAGATGACTCATAGCGAACTCTGGAGCGGTTATATAAACCTATTCAATGAATGTTATTCAGGGTGCCTGGCTAACCCCAATTGACCGTGAGCTAGCAGTAGGAGGTGCATGTTTGGATTTGAGCTAAAAAAAAAGGTCCAGTCACATGAAAAAAAATCAGTTCGCTGATCTGGGTATGCGTAACATTTTGTTCACAAGCAATGCTTAAAAAATGGAAGATTGGACAGTTTTTCAGGCGTACACAATATGAAAACAGCCATCTTGAGGCCACATGTAAGAAACACCAACCTTCAGTGAGCACCAGATGTCAGTCAGGCGGTCTGAGCAGGACGGGGCCTGGCTGCATGTCCATGGTCCTGCAAAAGATCATTTTCACACTAAGACCTCAGAATTTTAACACGCAAAAGGTGTCATGAAAGGACGAGCCTAAGAAACGTGATAAAGTTGGGCAGTTTGTGTTGACAGGACAAAGTTACATGTATGTTAGTTCAGTGTAATGCCGTAGAATATGGATGAAAATGACGCAAATGACATCAGGAATATTTCACTAATCCGATGTTAAAGTTGTGTTTCATGTGTATTTATACATAAAATAAAACTGCCCTATCACAACAAGAGTCTGACCACTACTTTTGGGAAATTCCAGGAAGTTTTTACTCCAGATTAATCTGCCATTAAACACGTGTTTTGTATTGATCCTTCAAATGTAGTTAACACCTGTGACAAATATTTAGCAGAGACAGTTTAACAACGAGTCCTTGGTCTAAAACAAGAGGACTGACACCGTAAACTTGCTGGGAGTGTATTCATTACGAATGATCCCAGGCATCTTTTTCTGCAATATAAACTGTACTTTTGCCGTTTTCTCAATTGATGCTTATCTGGAAACAAATTTGCAGATAAATCTGTGATAGAACAAGCCCACCATACATGTTAATATCAAAACAACTTCTGGATATTATGACACTGTTTTTTTTTTTCCAAAAGTTGCAACCTTTAACATATAAACTGAAATCCACTCATATGATGTTATGCAGGAGTGAACACCTGCACTCATTCCCTCATGGCCTCCTGTTAAGGTTTAAGGATATTCTCCAAAGAGGAATATCCAGAGCTAAGGTGCATTTCTTATAATAAATGGATACTCTGTACTCAGGTTGTTGGAGGTTTACCTATAACCCTGCCATGACGAGACACAGCAGGGCCTCAAACAGCCTCACTTCTCTCTAGCAGACACAACAGGAAAGGAAGGAGCCACTGCAGGCTGAGCCTCGCTGGAAAAGGTCTGCACAATTAAATATATAATACACGTGTGTCTTAAGTTTATAATGAACGTGTCTGGGAGTCGTTTCCTGTGCAAACAGCATGCAGAGCGTTCACAACCCAATCCAACAGATTCACACATGGGCTGAAGACAAACTGCTGCTGAATAAGTTGTGACAACGACAGGAAGAATTAGGAAAAACAATCTTACATTTCCATCTTGATGCTGGACGTCGCACACACGAATTCAGCCTGTAAAAAGAAACAAAGTACATGAATAATGAATATTAAGAACTCATACATCATGTTAGCTAGCAGGAACCGCATTTTAACGACTAAAACCGTTTGAAACTTTTACAAAACCGCCATTTTTGTTACAAGTCTTCGCTTCTTATGACATTTCAAGTAGTCAGAAACTTTAAACATTTATAATATAAGTTGGATGGAAGCGGATTGTTAACACGTACCTTCCCGTTCTTCTGCTGCGCGACGAAGTGAACTATCTGTCCGGATGTGACGTACTTACCTCTTCTTCTTCTTCGTCTCCTTCTTCTTCTTCTTCGATGCACGGGGTCGCCCAGCAGGGGGCGGTCGACTACCAAAAATGGCGGCCAGGTACGTCAACTGATTTTAACGTTTTCTCTTAAAACTGTGATTTTTGGATGAAAGTCAGTGTATAACTGAATGGACATTGATCGTCACAATATATCAAATTAACTTACAATAGTAAAAAGTCAGTAGAAATGGTACTAAGTGAAGAAAGATTAATAAAGTAGTCGTCAAATTACATTTATGGCAATTTTTAAAGCAGAGGTTTAGCTTTGATTATAGCCTCAATTATGCTAACTAGCTACTCTTGGTGGTTTACAGGAGGACAAAAAAGAACGAATAAAAGTGGCAAAATACTGAATTGCTGATATAAATTTACTAATTTAAAGTTATACGCTGTAAAGTAACCTTAGACATTATGTGGGTTGGTGAATAAATACAGGAATACATGATGATAAATGTGAATTGATTGTAGGCTAGGCTAATTACAGTGTTGTATAAAGTACCCAAAAGTCATACTTGAGTAAAAGTAAAGATATCATGCTAAAATAATTTTCTTGGTTAAAGTGAAAGCACTAAACTATCAAAAGAACAAGTAGCCTCAAAGTAAATTATACATATACTTACTATGGGTTGAATGGTTATCAGCCTGGACAATTATCAGATCCAATATTGAGCATATTTCTGATTATTGTGTTTTCTTTTATCTGATTGTCAATAAACTACATTAATGTCAAAATGCACTCATCTGGCCATTTGCCTCGAAAATCCAGTGAAGTAAATGTATAAACTAGCGGAAAATGGAAATAATCAAGTAAAGTACATGTACCTCAAAATGTATTTAAGTAGCCTACAGTATGTGACTAAATATACTTAGTTACACTCAATTACCAGCTTATTACGAGACTGAACTGAAAGGGGGAAAACAAATAAGTACAGTAAATGCATCCAAAACAACTCACACTGTATTCACAAATAAAGTTTATTCAAATATATTTTAAGAAGAGGTTGGAAAAAAGAAGTTAGTCTGATTCACTTCCTCATGCTGGAAACTTAAAAATAATAACAAACGGAAAAACAAATCTTCACCTTCCGCGTGCATGAAGTCCAAAAATAACATACAGAATCAAATTCCCCTTATATTATGATCACATCATGTAAAAGTGACTTCCTGTTTCCTCATGTAGATTGATGGCAGGAAAGGTTGACATTGTACCACCTACTACCAAAGTACAGACCTGTCATTTATGAGATATTTACATAAAGAATTTAGGATTTTCCCAGGACAGTTTTTGTGTTCTTATGTAGCGCCGTTTTTTAATACAGTATGCTATAATGAAAGCATCCACACTGTAATAATTAAGTGATTTGAAAACTGATTTTGTAGCCACTACAGACTATTTCCATGTAGGAGGGCTTTTATAACACAGTGGACAGCCGTTGGTGGTGGGAGTTGGCAGCCCTGTTGTGTCCATGAGGAGGACGCTCGTGGTGGATGACTCAGACTGCATTGTCGTAACAACAATGCCAGCCATAGAGGAGCAGACTTCTCCTTGGCCGTCTGTTGCGGCCTGCACCATCAGCAGACGTCCTAGATGAATTTTCGCTTTGTTTGCCCGGTTGACGTAGTTTGCATACTGACGAAGAGCCAAAACTGACTATCAGAATCTGTGTTTAGACACAAACATGGGCTGTTTTAGCTGCTGCTCTCGTTTCTGTATTTTTCAGGGATTTTCTGGAAGTTTGCGTGAAAGCAAAAGTGGCGTCAAAAAGACATCAGCATCACGGCTCTGCTGAAGCTGTAAATAAGACAAGACCACATTATCTTGTCTCTGAAGTCTCCGCCAAACAAAATACGGTCGCCTTATCATAATTGATCTTTTTGAATAATCCTATTTCGGCCATGTCCCGGTCCTGGTGGGATTAATCCTGACAGAGTCTGTTTTGCTGCATGAACATGTCTGTACAATACCAACAACAACATCAACGGAAGAGATCAGGCCAAGCTTTAAAAAAAAATTACCAGACTTCAAAAATCACATTATCACATTTCAGCCTCTGGGAAGAATCTTTAAATAGCTCAGAAAACAAAATGCATCTCCAAAAGTCTGTTTTACTTACATCAGTTGTTTTATAATAAGAAGGCTTTAGTTATACTACAGAGAACAGAGAGGTCATGTCTTCTTAAATATGGAGGGAGATTTAGGGGTTTTAGGGGCCTTCTCTTAAGCTGGTTTTACACCTGGTAGTTCAGCATTAAAGATGTTTCTTAACCCGAGGAATAATACAAAACAAACACAAGGTCTTCTTTTATTCAGTGCAGTTCGACTCATTTCAGAATACTTGATTTGTCACTAATCTCCAGCATCCTCTCAGACGAGGTGGCATCTCCTGTGTTCTCTCTGTGATGTTGGTCAGCTGACAGAAGAACACAACAGACTCACTCATGCTCACATTCAAACAAAGGCATTATTCACATCCTGACTCAGTGTGGTTTAATGCCGCTTACATAACTCTCACTTGAATCTTACACCGAAACAAACCCTGCAGCCCTCTTGTTGTCCACCGCGTGTCCACTGTGCAGCAGTTTAACCTACTGTATAAAACTTTGGAGCGAATGTATCTTACGTGATCTCAAATTGAGTTTGAGAAAAGGCTCTTAGATTGCAGTTGTAACTCTCTCGGGTGGCGTTGATCCTCCGAGCGTCACCTTTAAACAAATCGCGGAGCAGTGACGACAGTTGGAGCAGCGTTGACTGGACTGTCTGCCCGCCAAAAAAGGCCTTTAGGTAGATTACAGCTTACGTTAGGCAATGAAGTGGTGCTTCTGACGTCTGCTTTCATTCAGCAGTCTATCCTCTGTGGCCATTCAGCTTTATTTAGCTTCACTACGTCTTTGTTGTGCTTAAGCAATGCCTGAAATACTTTTTAATCCAACTTCCAATTAGACAAGTACCTTTTTTTTTACTGTCCTCTATGACTTCTTCAACCTGCTGGCTTCAGGAATGAGTTTCAGATTGCCTGTATGTGACAATACAAGGAAGAATGGTTTTATTCCACTTGTGAACAGGGTGAAAAATCAACTTTGTTGTCCACCGGCCAAATAGGTCAGGAATGTCTTATTTGTATTTTTAGATAAGTACTTGTGAGTGTTTGCATGCTCACTTACCTTGAACTGCACCTTTAGTTTTAAATATGTGGAAAAACAGGGAGAACATTGTAATCTTCACAATTGAGAAGCTGCAGCCTGCAAACGTTTAATGTTTACAGCCCAAAATGTGAATGTTTTTCAACATCTGGCAGGAAAAGTTATGTTATCGATCCTCTTAAACCATAAAAATAAACTGACAGGTTGTCTTCTAATCTACCAAACTGCAAGCCCCGTCTCCACTTTGACTGACTCTGCTGACTCTAAAATCATCTGGCAGGGCCCCTGCTGTTGCAGTGTTGGGGCACATTCACGTGGATCTGGATGCTACATCACTGACAGAAACACAAGCAGGGCCGAGGTGCAGCTGGTTCCCCCCGTGCAGCGGCTCCCGGGCCACTCTTACGAAACCACGCAGCGACCCGAGGCTTTGTAATGTCAGAGTTCCAGGATAATTGAGGTTTGATTCAGACTTCAGGGTTTAATGAGCGCATAATCCCTTTCACCTGATCCCGGCCCGCCAAAATGAGGAGGAATACTTACAGTACCACGTGGCGGCGTGGGGCCATAATGTCAGTATGATCCTCCCTTCTTTTTTACTGTTCTGTAAATGGAATTACTTCTTCCATTTTCTGCTACTTTTTATGAAAATATTACACTTACCGGTCACTTCGCAGGTTTTGATTATCAACGAATGAATCTGAACACTATGACAGGTCAAGCTACCCGGCAGTATGTAAATAAATAACACATTAATGCATCGATAATTAAATAACATAGTATATGTTTCCACCTCGAATGACATTCAGCCCTGAACAGCACATATGGACACTTGGACCGAGTGCAGCGGGTTCATCTGCGTGTGTAGGTGTGATTCAGGAGATGGATCACACACTAAGACGGTTTCCAGAACATGATTTTCCCGGCGTGCACACTGAGTCAGCCTCTTAATGCTGCGCAGCGCTCGTCGCAGGATGTTCTCCCTCTGCGACTCTGAGTCAGCTTTCTCAGCTCCTCTTTTTAATGTCTCCCACCTTCCTCCCCCTCCTCCTCCTCCTCCTCCCCCGGTGGTGCCCTTCTCTGCCACCTTACGATCTCTTTTACTCACAATGGAGGGCTTAAATCCAGGTTATTTAAGGAGGCCAGATCCTTCCCTAATAGCCTTATCACACGACAGAGTGTACCGGCTTCATGACTCTGCAGATACTCTCCCCCCGGCTCACCTCCTGGCGTCATATCTGTCCACAGGTTTCGGGAAAATCCACATCATGAGTGAGCTGGTGACCGTTTGTTGGCGTCAGAATGTTAAAATAACTCTGAGAGTAACGTGTCCTGCACACATGAGAGACACTTTGAGTCCTGAGCAGTATTACTCAGCAGGACGGCTCTCTGCATGTTTGGATTTCACAACCCACGGTGCTGTAGATTGTTACCCACGAGTGTTTACAGTACAAGCAGATCAGAAGGTTTTGTTCTCGTGCTGTTGAAACAAGAACATATTGCACACAAAAGGAATTTCCCCCAAGCATAAATCATTAGCGATAAGAGTATTTATGGTCAGCAACAGGAGTTATATTGTCGACTGCTCAAACATCTTTCGTAATAACTCAACAGATTTCTTCGCCCAAGTGTGAACCGATGGCTGCTTTGTTGTCACATTTTATTGCGATACGGGTTTTTGTTGTGAAATACAGCCCATAAAAATTCCAGAGACACTTCAATGAGTGACGAGGAGTGTTGTCACGTTCTGTTTGTTTCCACTTTATGAGGCAAACGTTTGAGTCTGACTTAGATTTATGGGTTTTTGTTCCCTCACACGCCACCTTTGCTCTACTTTTAAACTCGTGTGGAAATATCCCGCGGTCACGGCAGTTTTTTTATTCACACGCAGTTGACACACTTAATCCGATCCGTCTCATGTTGTCACACTCGGGCTCAGCTGACGGAAAAACACTCAGATGCATCCTGAAAAAAAGGCTCAACTTCCATTGCAGTTGGTCTACATTGCGTGACACTTTACTCAGGATGTTTTTGATCTGTTTATTGTCTGTTTTTCACAGTACAGGACATTCCTTCTGCCATTTGCTTGCAGGCATGTTGTTTTCTACATCCGGGTTGCTGCCCACATGTTAGGCATCTACATTGGGACTTGTCGTTATTGGGGCTTGGTACCCAATATCGTAGCATGCCGTAGCATGTTTGTTGTACCTTATCGAGCCATTAGTTCCATATTTTCCGCTCTAGTCCTTGACTGTTGTTCCTGTTCCAGTAGCCCACTTTTCATCAGGCTGGCTTGGTTCCCGACCTGGACAGCCACGCCCTGACACATAAACATACACATGTACTGTATATGTATACATATCCCAGTCATAGGATATCTCATTGTCATTGTCCTGGTCATAGGACAATGAGTCAGTAAGATTGGCTTTTTGAGAGGCACTATTTTTAAGAAAGGTATATTTTTGAGTCTCATTCCCACCTCATCAAAAACTGGCGCTTTGGGCTGGCGGCCGCCTTTGGTGGGAACATTTGTGATAATGAAAGTACACAACTCAAGAAAATACACAACAGATGTCTACTTTCTAGACATTTTCATTCATCCTCTTTGAGCACTTGTGAATTCTTGACTGCTTCCATCACAAGCACCTCATCAGGGCAGCAGCAGAGGCCCCGGCAGATTGGCCTGCTGGAGCCACAAGCAGAGGCACAGGAGTGCGTCTGAAGCCTGATTTGATTGCTGCAGTGATTATCACTCCATCAGACAGGCTGTAATTGTGAAGTAGATGTGAGGAGGCAGACAGAGGCGGGCTGCTGAGCACGAGCAGCTTGACAACAGGCCAGGTTAGAGGGAGGACGTCCGGGCGGGACGGAACATGCTGCTCCGCTGCTCATAATTGGTCGTTTGTTTCTCGGCCTACCTGTGGGTGTCGTTTAAAACCGAGGCCGCCGTGTCACCGCGCCTCCTGCCAGGAGTCAAGCTATCCAAGGGTTTAATGGAAGCCGGTTTTTTTGATCAACACAGGGGCTCCACAGCGGAATCAATTAACAGCGGCTAATGGCTACAGAGATCTTTTTTCCCTCTGATGGATTTAATCCTTTTAGGCACGTTTTAGGGATAGTAGGAGGAGGGGGTGTGCTCCACATCTCTGAATGCATCAGTGACTTTATCAGATTATCTTACTGAGTCTCTCCTTCTAAAAATGTCCTGAATACTTACTTACTGAAGCTGTGCCATGCTCTTTCCGTAAGTGAGCTGCTGAGGATAATGCCGGCTTTACATGGCGACATTTTTTCCTGTTCTCAATTTGGGGGTATTTTAGGAGCGAAAACAGCGCAAGTAACCTTCTAACCTTCATTATAACAACCTGCATTAACAATGAATTATATTGCTGAGCTAGTATACAAGATTTATGAAGTGTCTGAAGTATGATATATACTAATAAAAAAACATGGGCGCAGTCTAAATGAGAACATTGTATTCTGGCTCATCATGAGACAAACGTAATGTATATTTTCAGTGTTTGACCTCATGAAAGTGATCGGACAGTTCATTTATCAAACTGCTCTGGGAGGAATTTTCCACCACAGACTCATCAGCTGACCACAGTTGATCAATGTGACCCCTCACGGTCCGGTCTGGTGAGTTTCCACTTCAGCAGGCTCAGTTGAGAAAAGAGTAGCAGAGATTCGTCTTAAGTCTATTATCTGCAGCCCAAATCCCACAGGATCCTCCGCCAGGCCGAGCCGAACTGATCACACATCCTCTGGTGCGACTGCAGGCCGGAGCGTCGTCAGCACAGTGGGAACAACATGCAGCACCAATTAATTCAGTTTGGGTGTTCTTCACCTTTCGGCCCGCAGCTTTTGTTTATCCACATTTCTTTTTTGTTTATGGCCCACCAGGACGCTCTGACCCAGCTCCCACCTCTCTGTTTGCATATGCGGCTGCTTTTGATCTGAAATTTTTAAGCCTATTCTGCCGTGAAACTCTTAGTAATTAGCTGCAGCTCAAATGCAAGCATCAGCTAAATGTTATACATGTCGATGCAAATTCTTCTACAAACTTTCTCTGCAAACTTTCATGAGCCACGAACAGAGTTTTCTCACTTAATAAGAGTTTCTTCCTTTTAATGTCGCAGTAAAGCAAAAAGTTATCGTCGTTGTTGGATTATGATATTTTCTGGCAGCTCCGACGATGGATCACTGCAGCACTGGAAGTCCTAAACCTGTTGACAGCTGAGAGATAAAAATGTTCTTCATCTCACAGCAATAACTCCAGACTGTACGCTGCGTGACCTTCTGCACGTTACGAGCAAAAAAAACAGCAAGAGAGCTCAGATAAAATAACAAAAACAAGGTGTTGTCTCGTAGTGAACTTTGTTCGGCGGGTGCCCGTCAAACACGGAGGAGTAACAAATGCACATAACACCAGATGTCTGAACCATCCCGGTCGGCGAGCTGCTATAATTAGCAAGACACACTTGAGTCAGAGCCCAGAAAGAGCATATCTGCAGGAGGCCGAATCCTCCACGGTGCTGCTGGGAAACACTTCTGATGTCTCCGCGGGAAACACTCGTAACATAAAAATACTCTGTGGGCCCCCGAGGCAGCATCACACTCAGGCCCTGAAGTGTCTGCAGAAGATAACCTGCAGGGCGGCTCTTTTTCCCACTTTAAGCCTTTCTGTGCTGCAGAGAGATCAGCTTAAACTGCTGCGCCATCAGTACAGACTGTGTCAGTTCAGTACAGTCAGTACCAATCCGGGCTTTAATCTCTCGAAATTTGGTGTGTCTGGGATTTTTTTTCCCATGATTTCAGCTTGTTTGTGTCCCGGCTGCTCCAGCTGTTGTTGCTGAGATGTGGTGACGGACAAACATGCAGAACAGCTTCAGAGTTCATTCAGTGGACCACAGAGACAAACAGCTGATGTGGACGTGATGAACGTGTGGGAAAGAGTGTGTGAAATCAGTAAGAACGTGATGACTAAACATTTATATTACTATTATTTTGGCTTTTAGCCTTTATTTGATGAGGCAGTTTAGAGAGTGATTGGAAACATGAGAGAAAGCAGGAAGTACAGTTAACGAAGGGCCAAAGACTCAAACTCAGGTCACCTCTGTGGACTCAGCTGGTAGCTTGTTTCTGTCCTACGGTAAAAAAAACTAAAACCCAGACACATAATGGTTTTCCAGTGAATTAAACTTCTTGACATTTACCCATCAACCAGCAGGGTCTCCAAAAGTTTCTTTTGACCTTAACAACATTTTGTTACCTTTAGAGAGAGTAAGGCTAACAGATCTACCTGTTTTCAGTCTCAATGCTAAGCTAAGTTTTACGACAAGAAGCATTTGTGTTACTCTTTTCCACAGAAACTACATACATTTCTCAAAATGTTTCCCAAATCTTGTCCTTTAAATCACATCGTCACCAATCACTTCTCATCTCTCTCCCTCATTTCCTGTCATATTCTCATGAAATCTGTGTTATTAATAGCCTGTATCCTTGCAGTATTATGGTAGAACAACCGCTAACAAAGCTAATTCAGTGTTAAACAAGATTAATTTCCTTTTTTCACAATAAAAGCCCCATTTATTAAGCGTATCTTTAATTTACTATGAAGCAGCAAAATCAGAAAATGTAACAAACTGAACACAATGGACAGACGAAGAGACTTCCGCTCATGTTATCCTGACGTTGCCTTTTGAGATTCTTACATAACCATAACATATCTAAAGCCTGTCGTATCTTATTTAATAATATAGTAATTTGATGTTCCAGGAGGGACTCAGTCTCAATGCTAAGCTAAGTTTCAGTAAGATGCATTTACCGTACAGAAGGAAGAGTTGTGTTAATCTTCTCGACAGAAACTACATACATGAATTTCTCTAAATGTTTCCCAAATCTAGTCCTTTAAATCACATCGTCACCAGTCACTTCTCATCTCTCTCCCTCATTTCCTGTCAGCCATGTACGAAATCCTCATTGTTTTTCCCCACGACACTGAACATCATATGAAACTACTGTCTGTTTGCACAACATATAGATACATTTTTCTTTTCTTGCATCGGGCACATATATGAAGACTTTGCACTCATTTCAACACCCAGATTTTTATCCACCTCGTGCTCAACTCTCTCCTCATTGTTATGCGTCTCGTCGTCTTTCCCGCATTACTTTGAGACCTCAGAAGTGTCCTTGTGTATGAAATATGATGCATAACTAAGTTTGCTGTGCCTTCATGAAATTTCTGGAGGTAATTCTCTGCTGTGAGACAGAATAATAAAGATTATATTTGCATGTGTGTCAGTGATACACCTTAGTTTACTGAATAATGGTTCCCGTCATTCAAAGCGTTCGGGGGTGAGAGCTGCTAACATGATGAACTGTTTTCCTGTACCTCAGGAACATTGGATATTAAAATCTGACACACGGACACCGTGAGGATAAAGCTGCTGACTGTCCTTCATCCACTCATTCATTCATAAAATCATATTAAGTGCACGTGTTAATTCCCTCCGTCCTCATCAGTCCCCTTCATGCGAAAAAGCTACATTTTCTCTAAGCCTTGTGGTCGGAGGGGGGCTGCAGCTGAAGGGTTGTTTTTTTTCTCAATGATGGTATTGTATCCAGATTATTGTGCAGAATCATGCACAGAAGATCAGCTAAACCAAATTACACACACAGTGGATGTTTAATCCAACCAACACCCACTGCCAGCTGTTGAGAGAGAGAGAGGCAGAATATCAGCCAGTCGTCCAACTGGATTTTACTTTTACTCACTTTTACTCTGTAAGAGCAGGAGAATGTGCAAGTTTACTTTTCTGCTTGATTTACCTCTTTATTTATTCATTTTGTAAATGTAGCCTCTCAGAACTGCTGCTCCTAAATAAATACCATCAGTCTGAATATTTCTGCTGGATGTTTTCGTTTCCCCTGATGGTCTAAAAACTGTTTGGATAAACTGAAGATTTCTTTTACACATGTACCTGATTACATAAACCTTATTTTTTCACAAGATGTTCTCGTGTCTAGGTAAACCCTTACGTCACTTTTGGACACTTTGGCGAATATTCTCATAAAATCTGTATTATTAATAACCTGTATCCTTGCAGTATTGTGGTAGAACAGCCACTAACTAAGCTAATTTGGTGTTTAATTTCCTTCCTTCACAATAAAAGCCCCACTTATTAAGTTATCTTTAATTTACTACGAAGCAGCAAAATCAGAAAATGTAACAAACTGAACACAACGGACAGACGAAGAGACTTACGCTCATGTCCTGACGTTGCCTTTTGAGATTCTTACATAACCATAACATATCTAAAGCCTGCCGTATCTTATTTAATAATATAGTAATTTGATGTTCCAGGAGTGTCTTTGTGCTTGTCTGAGGTCAAAAGTCTCAACAGTGAAAGAACTTAAAGGAGCTGATAATCTAACGTCCTGTGCCCAGAGCTCCCCTTACAGAGCTTTAAATAACATCCTGTAATGTGCTGTAATATATGTAAAAACAACACATTACAACGTTTTCTATACCAAAAGATTAACTTCTCCTTGTCCAACTAAAGGAAACTGATTCATTTCCTCGTGACACAGGGTTCATTTCTGTCGTCTTAGTGGTCCCATGCGTCTGCATTAGAGTAAATAAAGCAACAAAGGGTTACAGGCTGTAGAATAAATGCAGAATTATATAACTCCCTCATCGGATATTAGCCTAATTCCTCTCATGTGGCTCTGTGCAGGAATGCAGCCGCTAAACGGTTCTCATGAGCAGAAGCATCAGTGGAAAAAATGTGTGCATACAGTCGATATAAATACAGAGAAAAGAGGGATAAAGTGAGTTGAGGAATGCATGTTGGAAAACCTCTCCTGAGTCTCAGCCTCCGTCATATGATGCATCAGGAGCGAGACGGTTCATGTTTGCAGTCGGTGATCAGCCTCTGGTTCCCATGATCCAGCTCAGCGACCCTCAGCTCTCATGATCAACCTGTTGGCGGGCAGTGATTGTTCACTCGTGTCTTGAGTGTTTCGGGATGAAAAGCTTTGTCTTAGGACGTCACAGGGTGAGATGATTATCTGAGTGTTCAGAAGGAAATCACAAAGCTGATAGATCAACTCTGTTTGTTTGCCCACCAGAGAGGCTGGTGTCACGCTGCAAGTGTGAGGACCGTAAATATAAGAAGCCAAGTGGTTAAAATGTTCAAGTCATCCTCCTCGTTATATCTGATGGTTTAAAAAAAACTAAGATTTCTAACAGCTACAACAGAAGAGATCTATATACACCCATGACCAAATATCCCTGACACATTTTGAGTTGATTTGTTTATTAATCAATAAGTCGAGAAACAGATAATCTTGTTTCCAGGATTTATGCTTCTCTCTGTTATATATGATATGAATGACATATGTTCATGTCTATGTCTTATTTCCTCTTTTGAGTTGAGGACTCTTTGTTATAATCACATTTTTACCATTTTATAGAAAAAACAACAATCTAGTATGCAGATTTATTGATAAGCTGCAGACTTTAATATTAAGTATCTAATCTGGGTTTACGTTCCATTCAGTTGGTGTGATAAAACTAGAAATGGGGGAAGCCATCTTGGGAAAAAGTGTGAAGGCTCCCCAAGTATCCCAGTCTCCTGCAGAGATGGAATGTAACTGAGTACATTTACTCAAGTACATTTCCACAAGATCCGTATCACAGACGGGGTGTTATGTCGCCGCTCCGTTCAGGTCGAGGCTACTTTATGTTAATCAGGTCCTTCCAGCAAAACCTGCCACTTCTGGAAAGTCCCAAAATCTTTTAATTTCATTTCTCGCCTGAACACATTTTCAGTGCACATTATCCTACTGTAAGAGGAAACTACCAAACCAGCCATCAAGTTCAAAATGCAGGAGCAAAAAACACGCGAATGACAGCGTTCATCCAATCAGGAACCAGGAAGTGTTTGCATGGTTGTAGGAAAATGCAGTCCGTGTGTTTTCTTAGTTGGTGAGTCGACAGTCAATTATGGAAATGATTCTGTCTTCATACGCCACTCCTTCCCTCCTGTGCGTGATATAAAGCCATGAAAACAAACCGTTGTGTATTGGTTCCTTGTTTTGGAGACGGACTGCGGTGCTGGTTGTATTGGACTCAATGGGAGACACACGGCGAAACACACTTCAACCTAACATATCTGCGTTGTACAACTTCTGGTGAAGAAACGCCTCCAGAAGATGAAGAGGCCGGTCCGACTGATTTCCACTGAAACAGGAGCCTTTCCTACACAAATATGAGGAAAGGAACAACGTGTCGACTAAAGAATCACTCGCTAACTTACTCTCTTTCATTTTCTGGAGGCATTTCTTCATCAGAAGTCCAACAACATAGATATGTTGGGTTTAAGTGTGTATCAGCAGAGGAAAGCACCTGTCAATCATCTGTCGTGACACCGCGTCACACCCAGAGAAAGGAATGAGTCCTCAGCAGGACATAATCCCTCGTGGAACTTGTTGCCCTTTACATTTTAGAATCTGTGTCGCTCTCAGAGGAACACTATGTTCTCCTGGGACAGCGATGTAATCCCCGATAGTTATAAACTGTGAATGATGTTTCGCTTCTACGTCCGACTTAAATATTGATGATTCACAGCAGACCATGGATCTTGCTCCAATTACTACAGATCTCCGTGTGCTCACAGACTCAGCAATAATTTAATATGTTTACACTTCGAGGTCGAGTGTGTATCACAGGTGCCTGCAGCTCGCCGGGCCCAGACGGTGGTATTTCACACTGCTGGATGATTTGGTGCCTGTAGAAGTGCAGCTATGTTTGGACTCTCCTTGGATGTAGGACGGTTACATGAGCACATCAACTCGTCTTCCTCTTTTACATAAACACACTCCAGCGTGCTGTTTTCGGGCTGGACGTGAGAGGCGATGCTTTAACGGCGTTAAATCGAGCTCCCTGTGGCGTCCGTGCGCAGGTAGACTTTCAGAGCACCTGTGAGTGATGCACGATGCTCTTTTATCCCAAACTGAGGCTGCGAACTTCAAAGGCCGCGGAGCATCAGAGGCCGACGCTGCATCCTCTGATCTCTGATCTGCTTAAATGAACCAGCTGCTTTCTGCCGAAATACAAGACAGAGCCACTCGTCTGTCCGCTAACTTCCCTGGATGACTTAAAAGAAGCTGCTGTTATCAGGGTCAGTGAGGCGGAGGAGGGAGGGAAGGCGCTCGCTTTGAAAAGTCGCAAAGAGACGACCGAGCGTGTTGGTCCGAGGCCGCCTGCAGAGTTTTATTCAGTTGAAGGTTTGTTGTCGCTGTGCGGTGTGATTTTAATGAGTCACGATCAGTTTTTAGCTGGAGCGGTCCTCAAACATTTCCCCACCCTTTTAGCCGCCACAGTTTATTCGCCTCAGGAGGCTCAGTTTAGTGTGTGTTCATTCCAACAGGCTCAAATATAAACACACACACATACACGCTAGTTTGTTACATCACGTTATATAACTCATGACCGGGTTGTGACCGACTCTCCTGGGAGGTGTCATTGGACTAAGCCGGGGTTGCCAGGTATGCGACTGTGTAATTTCTACAGAGTTACACAGCAGATGTTTAGTCTGCCACCAGTAAAAGCAGCTTTTTCACCTAAAATGATCTTCTGTAATTAGATACAGGATATCATTATAGATTTATGATCATAAAATAGAAATATAGCTTTAATTACACTGCCTGTCTGTCTTTTTGCTTTCTCCTCTGAGCATCATGTTTCTCCCTGGAGTTGCTGGATGACTTGTTGTTCTTCACAAACTATTGCAGACTTGAAATTGAGAGGCGAGGTGAATGCATTATTTCATTGAAATATGAGGTTTTCTTTCTCGATATTTTTCACAATAAAACTTAAATTATGTCTACTCAACCTGCAGGAATAAATTCAGCCTGCGTCAGTACTTCAAAAGTAGCTCAGCTCTATGGGAAAGTCACGGACCTGGACTGAGAATTCATATGACACTCATGACAGTTTGTAGCTGGTCTCAACTAGAGCAAATTCATCCTCGTTCTGAATAAAAGTCAATGACGCATTGCTCAGCAAAGCGCTTCACAGACGTAGCATTACACTGTTGGACTCCTAGTAGCTTCCAATACGTCGATCGCTGCAGCAGAACAGTGACATCGTGTTTTCAACCCCACACATTCTGCTTCCTGGTCAGCATATGACTCCTGAATGACCCACAATGAAACCACAGACGGTTCATTCAGGGATTCAGGCGTGTAACGATGGTTAAAACTAATATAGCCTCAAGTAGAGATGAAGCGCGGGGGTGACAGTCATCTGGTTTGCCCACTTATTTCTGAGTCATTTTCAAAACTTGTAGTCCGCAGATCCAACGGCAATTCATCAGATTTTGGTGAGATTTGTGTCGATACTCAAGAGGAGAGCCGAATGGACTGACGCAGATGTGAGCACACACACACCTGCTGAGAGCTGGTGGCTAATGTACAGTTTGCAGCAAGAATGAACCTGGTTTTCATTTTGTCTGCACTTTCAAAACAATGTTGTCGTTGTGAAACTTCTCCTGTAATTTCCTCCCCGATCCAGTTCAACCACCTTCCTCTACAAACATGATATTCGATATTTGCTCTTATTGTCTCTTGTACTTGCAGCAAGTTCCAACATTTCATTATCCTGGAGTCGATCGTTCAGCTCAATTCAGACCTGCAGATAAATTTAGATCGGCAAAGTGAATGTTTAAGAGGATTAACCCTGCGGTGCGGTTATGTGCCACTTGTAAAAGACTTCGTTTACTTTAAAAAAAAACTCTGCAGCATGTTATCTGCACACACAGTCACTACTTTCTCCCACACGCTTTGCTTTGTGTGCGTGGCGGCACCAAAAGCCAGCTGGGCAAGGCCAGACGATCGACTCGCCTGTTGCGTCAAAGTGGTGACACGATGCTATTTATAAATGGCATTGACAGGCCGTGATCACTGTCAGTGAGAGGGCGGAAGAATCCACGGTTAATTTAAGCTTGACTTTTGTTAATCCCAGCGTGGTATCTGCACACGACGATCTGACGTCAAAGAAAGAAAAAAAAAGACGCACGGACATCTTGACAGCAGCATTGTCTGCCTGTTTATGCAAATCTGTGCTTTTGTGTCAGAGCTGAGGAGGAGCTGACAAAAAATTAGCTGCCCACGGATAAATCGGTGCACCATCTTGGCCTAAATAAGCTCCTCGTGGAAAGTTTTGTCAGTAGAAAGTGCAGATTAACATCCTCCCGCAGATGCATCAATATTTTCCCGATAAAAACACTGTCACACGGACTGTGTGACCCACTTCCACCTGTGTCTATAAAACAAGACGGGGAGAAAAGCTGCTCTCTCCGGGGAAGGCACCGAGCGGAAAATTCCTCCTTCAGTGGCCAAACAAACAGCGTGAGGCCCCGAAGACGCCTGGACAAACTTGGCATCGCTCAGAAAGAACAACCGCCTCTCATCTGAGGAATCCCAGAAACACAATGGCATTCCTCCGAGAGAGAGAACGAGAAGAAAACACGCTGCAAGGTGTCGGAAGAATCAATTAAAAGACTTTCCTTGGAGCTAACGTGACCCAGTGCCCTCTGTGAATGTTCAACACAGTCAAGAACAAATGTGAAGCGGAGCAGAGCTGTGATTCAGCCCTCAACCTCTCGTCTTCACACAAAGCTGACATTTGATCCTCGTCCATTCTCGACCTTGAGAGCGAATCTCTGAAACGATCCACTTCTAGGTCGGTCTCAGGCACGTGACGTCCGTGTTTCAGGCCTGTTTAAACTCACTGGGCTGTTTAAGGCCGCTATCTAGTAGTAAATCTCTATAACTGCTTCACAAACTTAACAAACGTCATGATTTTAATATTCTACCTTGACCCTTGTGGAGAAAGAGCACGTGCAGAAAAATCTGTTTTATTTAGAAATGATTATATTTACGTTAGTTTTAGCATTTAGAAAGACAGAATAAGTCTTTGCTGCATTAGGAGAATTAATCTTTCATTTTAAAAGAAGCTTATTTGTATTGTAACAGCTTGACATCATCTAATTTCCATATTATCACTCCTAAAGCATTTGAAAACAAATGTAACCCTCATTTTTGAGTGCCGTGTTGCCCCTTAGAACAGAGTGACAAGTAGCAGTGGAAGAAATCTCCAACATGAACCTGACGACCCTTAAAGACCTTCGGACAATACATCAGACGATATTTTTCAGCTGTGGTGACTTCACCCATGTTATGGTGGCAATCCTGGTTTTATCACAATGTCATTTGCCATTTCAGCTGATCGAGACAGAAAAGCACGACTGCTCGCAATTTGTTCACAACCTCAAGCTATCAAGGTCAAATGTATTTCTGTAGCACATTTACAAATAACCAAAGTTGACCAAAGTGCTTCAGATGGTCAAGCTATCAATCAGGTCATCAAATAGAAAAGGTCACTGCTTCATTACCTGCTCACTACTGGTGTTTCATAAGTCAACATTAGCAACAAGTGCTCCTACCCCACCAGTCTGCACTGATATTAGAGGAGCTGTACCAAGTAAAGCAACTTTACTGATGGATTTAAGTTCAGGTTCAGGCGTCATATGCCATCAAAGGGGATGAATGTCATGTTGAAATACATTTAAATGCAGAACTGTCATGCACAAATCAACAATAAGAATGTATAAGTAGCTGGCTCGCTAGTTAGCTACTAAGAAGAATCAGCAAACTAGTAGAAATTGTTTGCTGATTGTTATAAAGAAAAGGACCATAAAACATCGAAACAACACCCAGGTAGCAAACTTGTTGTGGCCCACATCGGATACGTCTATCTGGCCCACATACCGCTTGGAACGATGGCACTTCACCCAAATAAACCACATCTGGCCCAAATCTGGGCACCAGCTCATTCTGAACAGCGTAAGGTGATCTGGGTCTTGTGTTTGTGTGTACTGTATGTATTCCTGTTAAAAAGTAAACTGCCCTACACGGACATTAAGGTTTTTGCTCTACTTCTTATGTAAAAAGAAAAGTCTGTGTCACTGCAGATCAGTGAATCTGCGTCATCTTCTGCAGCATTAATAAAAAGAAACTGCATCATCGACCTTGGTTTTGTTTAAACTGCTCTCAGCCTTCAACCGACACTGAGTCACCGCTGAGTCCTTGTAAGGGAAAATCTGTGACTTACTGGTAGCAATTCACCTCAAACTGTAAACTAATTGCGGTGGGTGGGTGAAGCGTTCGTTCGAGCTGCATATAAAAGTCGTATATCAGAAGACACGACGGTTACGGTAACATGACCCAACACTCAGCAGGCACTTAGCACCGGGGATCATGTCAGAGGTTTGGCCCACAATGCCGTACAGTACACAGATGATTTAATTACCCCGCTGGGACTGTTACATAAGGAACATGAGCGGCAGAGGGCTGTGACACCGAGCCGTCCCTCCAGAGAGAGGCTCTCTGCAGCCTTCACTAACAGGACGAATTAAACTCAAATTGGCAAAGAAGATTTCATCAAGTCATTCTGCAGCACGTGCGATCTTTTAGCCTCTGCGTCTGGAGTGTGTCGGAGTGGCACCAGCTGGGCCGCAGTCAGCAGACGCAGGAGGAGCACGGTCGGGAATTATAAAATCTAATGTGCTGATTTGGACACGGGGGCCGAGATATCGCAGTCTACCGTGAATGATAGATAATATATTTCTGCAGCTGATCTGAAGCAGACCGGCAGTCAGACAGAGCGGTCGCCAGGGTAATATATTGGCAGTTAATGTTCCTGCAAACCAAGGATCACATTTGTACGTGTCACATGGCGTCACATTACATGTTTATGACTTGACTGTCATATCAGGATGTGGAGAGAGGATGGTGATGACGTTACAGACGAGAAGGCTGAAAACAAGACCTCTGGACATTTCCAACTGGGCTGGACGACAACAGCCGTGTAAAAAATATATATATACATGTTTTTTGTCACCAAAGATACATATCTGTCTGCTGGACACATATTAATGTCCAGCTATGTTTGTGGTGACCAAAACAGGTTATTAAAACCAAAACATGAGCTCTTTATAACTTCAACCAAGTAGAGTTTTTGTGCCTAAGCCTAATCACAGAAAAGAGTCCGTGCTCTGCAAACATTTCTGAATCAGAGCAGCGTCACTGGCCTTGACGCTTTGTGTGAAGCACAAAATACTTTTCCCGCCTTCGTCTAACAATGCAGAGTCGTGTATTAAGCATGTGTGTTTGTTTACGACCCACAATGCAGCTTAAGATCGTCAGTCAGGGCTCGCTGTCTGCCGAGGTCGCTGGTCGGGAGCTGGGTTGTGTAACGGGGATGTGAGATTGTATCTGACATGGAACGGCGTAGCTGTAATTGCCTCAGGATGATGTTCCCTCTTTCATAACTCTTCATGTGTTCTTAATCCTCCGTCAGACTAAGCCTCCCTCCAACTGATGCCAACTTTTACCTCCCTCACACCTGCCGCCATCTTGCTCCAGTTGAGCCCCTCAGTCTGTATCTGGGTCTGACCACGACACTGCTGAGTCCTTTCTCTCTGTCTCCAAAGAGCTATAAATCTCTTTGCCGATGTTGCCAGGCGAGTTTATCTTCCTCTTCATGGTCGGATCGGGGATGTCACTGAAAACCAGCTTAAACTGCGCCTTCCCCTCACAAAGACCGGTCACATCCGTCTCGTAGCATCATTGTCATTCCTCACTTCGGCGTGGAAGTTTGGTGGGAGGCGAGAGTGAAATGTTAAGTTCTCATCCATCAGCTGTTAACGAGAAGTGAATCACATCTCTCGGATCTCGCGGTTCAGTCAGACAGGAGCTGACAGGCGCTGCTCACACCTCCCACCGGTGACCCGATGTGGCCGGATGAATCGGCTCGTCACCGTAAAAACACTTTCTGCTCATTTCCTTGGTGAATGCACGACTGGAAAAAGATCAATTCAGGACTCTTGACTTCTCTAACAGAAGCTGTTTATCGTCTGTTTTACTCTAAATTGGACCTTCTAGAGATTGAGACCATAAACCTCTCAGGAAACTGATTACTGAGGTTATAAATCAAGTGAGAAGTAGGGTAATTTTCTCATAAGCTTACATACAAGCTGAGTTCTTTTGCAACCAGTGGAGTCGCACAGTGTTGGACTTTGGATTCCAATTCAAACCCTGGAAATGATCCTTTGACGACAGATGGACAGAAATAGAGAGATTCACAGTATATGTGTTGTACTGTATAACTTTTATAACATAAGATTTATTCTCCCATTGAGGAAACTCGTCCTTGGCTCAACATGACGACATCGATGTTTTCATCTCAGGATGTTCTGAGCTGCACCATTCATAGATCGAAATACATTTACATACATCCAACAATCCAAGCCAGTAAGAATAAAACAGAATATTACATGTATGTGAATAAAACCGCAGCTATAAGATATGTTAAATAAATGCAGGCGTTCAAGCTGGGTCAGAAAACTATAAGAATATATATATAAGAGTTCAGGATGTGAGCCAGGATTACACAACCTACATGAATAATGAAAGTACCATCTTCACTTTCTGCGACTAATCTGCAGGGGATGAGAGCAGCACTGTTGATCTCAGACATGCATTATAAATCACTGTGCAGATGCTTTAATCTGGTTCAATTTCTTCTTGATTGATTGATTAACATTTTTACTGCTTGTATCCGTTCGACTCAAGTTGATCTCAGGTCAGTAAACCAAAGTTTACAGAGCGGATGGTCTTGTATCTACAGCACTGACAGAAAACATGAATAAAGCGTCAGCTGAGGATCAAATGATGAATACAAAAGTAACACTGTTAACGATCATGTTGTAGAACTTACTTTTGGTTATATGTTGAACAAAATGTGCTCAAAAGAAGACAGTGACACTAGAAAAAATTCAATAATTAACTTTTTAACAATAAGTAGCATTTAAATCTAACTGACTAAGTATTTTAATGGCTGATTTATCCTCTGAGTCTAATATTTAGGCATACATGGCAAAAACAACTGATATTTGCTAATGTATGGAATTAAATATCTCTGGGTTTCGGGCTTTTATTTAAAAATACAGTCATATTCAGTACCTGCGGGTTGTGAAGTTCGAGGGAAACATAATCTGTATTTGACAACTTTGATATTCTTATTATTATTTCAATTTTCCAGCGTGACAGTCAGTAATATGCACTCAAAATCCAGAGAGAAGAGACATTAATCTCCTGTTAGAAACCTCCGTGAAAGAGCTCCTGAGGGATTAAAATGGTGCCCGGAGCAAAGCGAAGCTGGGATTTGGTAAAAGAGCAAATGACAGTATTTAAGATTTCATCCATATCACACTTTAAACAACACGCTAAATATATATTCACTCTGTTTGTCCACTGATTTATGATGCTGAATCAATTAAGCTGACGTCTCTTTCGTTTCTCTTTCTGGCCGACCGCCACATCACACGGAGAAAAACGATCCCACACTGCCGTCTGATTCAGTCCCACGGAGAGCCGTCAATATGTGCATCGGCCCACACGGGTCTTTGAGCTAATGTCCAATTACAGCCACAGCAGGAACTCAGATCCACCGACCTTCTTCAGCATCATGAGCGCTGGAACTACATTAATTTACTAGACTTTAACGATGAAACAATGTGATGAAATTGTATGAAGAGGATTCAATTGGACAGATTTTAAATCAGGGAGTCAGTTTGTCTACACAGCGCGACCTTGCAAAGACTTTCGCTGTACGACTTTGTGATGTAGATGTTCACGTTTCTTCTGCGTACTTCCTGATCGTCATGAAGAAAGACAGAAAAGTTGTATTGCGAAGTCTTAAAATCACAATCCTGACTACAGACCAGCCTTCAGCGTCTGTAAAGGTCGTGCACAGTTTTAAAAGCATCTGATCCGTGTTAGGTCGGCGCTTCTGCCAACAAGCCATGAAAATCGCCCTTTGTGCTTATAACACGGAGGGTGTTTATGCTTCAGCAATCAGAAGCATTTAATTACCTTGTTTATTCTATTTCATTGAGTTATTTATTTCCACTGGCTGCTTGTCATCTCCACAGTGTCCCTGCAGCCCAGCGAAGGTGAACGTTGTGGTCCAAAAAACAGAAAAGCATCGATTCCTTACATTTAAGAAGCTGGACGTGGAAAATGCACCTTTCTTAATAAATGATTACATGTTTACATATCAGTAAACTTTAAATGTGACAGTTTGAAGGTCACATGAAGGCCACTCTCGGTGTTACGAGATCAGATCTGCGCTCTGTTTATATCGGGACATCTCCTGCCTCCTTATCAGTATGACTTTGTGCCGTTCCTCCAGTCGAGGCTGCGGCAGCATTAACCCAGATACAGGCCCGGTTGTGGCTCGGTGGGGAAACAAGCTCGCCTCTTACGCAACGCCATCATCTGAGCGGGGCAGCATCCCCCGCGGTCCGAATCCTCAGAATCACAAAGGAATGAGAAGAATGAGGAGACGAGAGCAAAAATGACTGGAGGTGATGTGGAGGTAAAAGCCACCGCGTTTCATTGACGGAGGCTCCTCGGGCCGGCTGGCGGCGGAGGCAGCCACGCATCGACTCAGCTGAATGAGCTAAAGAGCTTTTGGTCTTTCACAAGGATTGGAGGTTTTTCTGCTGCAGTGGCCTTGAAGTTTATGTAAGAGAAAGGCTGGCAATCAGGCCGGATGACGTCAGCGCCCGTCGGGGCAGATGAAGAGAAGACAGAGGGGCAAATTAAAGGATACAAAGTAATCAGACAAAGTCCGGCTTAACAGGTTAAGATGAGTGAACTGTAACATCATGTATCATCAGTCTGTTCGGTCACATAACGTCTGACTCTTTAATCATTTTGGTATTTGATTGTTGCTTTTTATTCACGCAAATGACATCACCAGCAATTCTGTTATTCAAGTGTGGAGACGAGCTAACGGTTAAAGTTTCACGTAATTCAAAAGAGTCGAGTCTCGTCAGCTCCTGTTCCGCAGCAACCAGCTGTTCAAAGCATCAGCATATTAAAAGCACAGATTTTTATTTTTTTTTATGTTGCACATATGGTAAGTACTTGAACAAAACAAAAAGGGGTTATGTAAGCTCGTCCACGACTGGAGCTGAAAGTTTCCTGAGCTCAGCACCGGCAGCAACGTTTTCTTCCACTGAGGCAGCGGATTCTCGAGTCCACTCGGCAGTTTATTAATCACAAACGCAGGACAAAGTGAGCAGGAAGCATTAAAAACTAAACTGATTAACGCTTCGGGAACAAGTTATCCGTTAATATGCGAACCGGAAACATAACTCAGAGGAGGTTTGGAGAAGGGATGACCCGTCGGTGAACTGATCTCCTCCCACAGCCGCGTTTTGGACCGACGCTGCACATTACAGCATTATTAATCTGTGGTTTACATTCGTCTGGGCTTCATGTCTGCCAGAGCTGGCTCCTGGTCCTGACCTGCTCAGGGTTGCACAACGCGGGTATATCCGTTTGATATTAGTGGTGCTGATGATGTCATTATACGTGGTGATGCACTCTTACGACTCTACTAAATACTTTATTTGCTTTCCTGTCACGACTGTTCCTGCAGTTCTTTGAAGCGCTGTTAGTGGCTGTTAGCTGCGTCATGTTTTCTTTGAAAGCCTGAATATCAAAGACCCGACCTCCTCTGTAGCTCACGAAGGCGGCGGATCAGCATTCAACCTGGTGTGACCCACCTTTTGTACCTGAGGTCTAAGCTGCCCTGAGTGTTTAAATCCTTTCACATCACGCCGTGTGGCTCATTCACATTTAGTTGAACTGACATTTATTGAGCAGCTTTGTTCAATATGTTGAAAACCAACACTTGATGAATGGGGACAAATGGACGTGACGTCTATAAATGTCTTGATGTGTCCAAAATAAATGTTTATTTCTGCTATACTGGGAAGCAAGAAAGCAGAAAACCCTCATATTTTATTTGAAAACCCCAATTTAATGAAATTTGAACTAATAAAATACTTGCTGGTGACTCGTACAATGTTTCATTGGCTCGTTTGATGTTCAATTGAGAATCCCAAAAATCAGAAAATGAAAAAATATTGTTTATTAACGTCACACAAAAAAACAAATAACGCTTTGTTTTTTTGTGCTTTTGATTTTATGCTAGGATCAAAAATAGGGAATTTAAAAAATCATCGTGTGATCTGTGTGAACTTGAACTTGAAGTTTAATCATTATGACTTTATTGACTCACACAGTCGGTCTTGAGTTGTAGCGTTGCGAATAAACACACCGATCTCTTCTGCTGCTCCTCTCCGGATCACTCGTCCTCCGGAACCGCTCATCACTGCAGGGTCACACAAATTAAAGATCAAAAACCAAATTCGACCTTCAATTTGATTTGTTTTTTATATCACACTCATGTACAAATACTGAAATAATGAATCTTTTTTCCATTTTCTGACTCTCAAATAAATATCAAATGAACAAATGAGACCACAATAACTCCTCTGTAAACTGTCGACCTCTCAGAGGACTCAGAACCTCCAGCTGACCTGGACTAATCATTACTAAGTTCATCAGCTTCAGCCACCTGACAGGAACGCCTGATCCTGACACAACGTGAAGTCGAGCTTCAACACAACGTTCCCCCGTCCAGCTGTATTCAAATGAATCTCATCTGTCAGCTTCGTTCAAACAGCCGTGTGTGTGTTCCTGCCGCTGAGTCACGCTCTGAATGCTCCTGGGTATCTGCTTTACATACAGAAACTAACCTGGTTTGTTTTGTTCACATTCAGCAGCCGCAGTCTTACATCTAAGTCCGACTTTTTTATTACAACCCAATTTCCCTGAAAAGCCACGAATGCTTAGGACTCCTTGAACAATTCCTGAAAAGATCTCCCTTCAGGCGCTGAACATCTTCTGATTCTGTCATACGCATTTTTTTTTACTACACCTTCAGGGTGAGTTTATTCAGGAGGGATGTGCATCCTGTCATGGGATTAAAGCAAACAAAAGGCCCATTCTGCAGCAAGAATGTGCAACTCCTCCGTCAGCTCCACTGTGGATCAGTAACGTGAGTCCACATGCCGTGTTTGTAGCACCACATGAGACGAGCCGTGTGGTTTCGAGTGGTTTTTTTGTTGTTTACGACAGGAGGAAAGACACCGATACGGTCAGATCCAGGCTGCTGAGCAGTTTTTCCCCTCGTGAATAATGAACAAGTACTTCTATCTGGTTTATCTGGGGGGATTGTTGTCACACTTTGACAGTTTTCAGTTACACCAGATGAAGAGGACGTCGCTGTGGCTTCTGTCCTCATGCAGCCCGACACATTTAGTCCGTTTCCGGGCTCGTTATTAAAATCGCAGTCTTGTACAAAAGCTGCACTTCTCCGGCGTGCATGTTAAAAAGATCAAGATGCAGGTGGCGAATTCATAACCTAAGTGTTTTGTAATTGTTCCTGCTCTCGAACATCCTTTCAAAAGCAAATGATGCACTTGTATACGTCAGCCTTTTAAAATGTGAAGTGCTCTCAAATCTTTGATCAGTCGATGCAGAGCTCAGAAAACACCGAGCAGGGAGGGAAACTCTGATGGGAGAAATTATGTAACAGTCGAGCTAAAGCGTGAAGGAATAGTTTAGACTTTGCTTTCTTGCCGAGAGTAAAAGAAGAACGATATGTCCTGGTTTGGTTGTTATTTGAGTCATTTCCTGTTTTATTTTGTAGGTTTTATGCTCATGTGTCATCTGATAAAAACTTCCTGTCTTAGTGTTCTTTCCCCACCTTTTT
>CAEMYA010001845.1:74820-99729 GCA_903131615.1 Diplodus sargus | reverse complement strand
GCTCTCAAACATCCTTTCAAAAGCAAATGATGCACTTGTATACGTCAGCCTTTTAAAATGTGAAGTACTCTCAAATCTTTGATCAGTCGATGCAGAGCTCAGAAAACACCGAGCAGGGAGGGAAACTCTGATGGAAGAAATTATGTAACAGTCGAGCTAAAGCGTGAAGGAATAGTTTAGACTTTGCTTTCTTGCTGAGAGTAAGAGGAGAAGAACAATATGTCCTGGTTTGGTTGTTATTTGAGTCATTTCCTGTTTTATTTTGTAGGTTTTACCCTCATGTGTCATCTGATAAAAACTTCCTGTCTTTGTGTTTTTTCCCCACCTTTTTTTTCCCCTGTTCGTTATTGGTCTTCCCTCTCTTCCTCGTGTATTTGAGTCTGTTTTTGTTCCCTCTCTCTTTGTCAGTTCTTCTGCATTGTCACGTCTGTTCCTCAGTCCTGTTTTGCTCCTCGTGCTTCTCGCGTCTCCCTGATTTTTACGTGTTTGTTTAGTCAGTTAGTGAGTTTTTTGCTCAGCCTTGTATTTCTCTCCTCTTGCTTCTCAATTTGCCTGCCTCTGTGTCTTGCATTTAGGTCCTTTTTGATAATTCACTACACAATATCACCCTGATGTATGTAAATATAAAGCCACTGCCAGTAGCTGGTTAGCTTAGCTTAGCATAAAGACTTGAAATGGGTGGAAGAAGCTAGCCTGGCTCTGTCCACAGGTAACAGAATCTGCCTGACACCATCTTTATAACAAACTAATGAGAAGTTGTGGTTTTTCCTTCACTGTCATGTTGAACTGCTCCTTCGTGTTTTGTTTTTATTCTTCGTGCCGACCGGCTCCTCTGCAAACAATGACAGCAAACCTCTGTAGTCACAGCAAACAAACTGCTTCCTTCATCCAGTCACGGCTCCAGTTATATAACTTTATCTATTCCCCGTTTCCTGTTTCCCTCCTCACTATCTCGATGAGGGAACACACTTCAGAGAGCAAGCTAACGACTGATGCAGGGTGTTCTTTCTTTTCCTGAAGGCATTTCTTCATCAGAAGTCGTACGATGTAGAAATGTTGGGTTTGAGTTTCTTCACGCGTCTCCCGTTGACTTCGACACAGCCGTCACCACAGTCTGGCCCCAGAGCGAGATTCCATGATGCAATGATCCTTCCGTCTTTTTGAGGTTCCTTGTGTTCAGTCACGGCTTTCTTTATATAACTTTAGATTTATTTCCCCACTTCCCCTGCCAGCCTCAAAAAATGTTTTAAAAAGTACAAAAAAGACATCACTCCATGGTCTGTTTGAAGTTATAACATGTTGGTTTAAGGAAGCCTCCTTTTGGCTGCAAGTGAAATTTGAATAGCTTCAGTTTCAGTGCTATTTTCCATCCATGCATCCGATAAGTGAGGACAGCAAAACTATTTAGAGATGTTTGCCGACCTTTCTCTAATTTTTGCATTTCTTGTCAAATACTGGATGCTTTTATCTTTCCAGGCCTCTAAAAATCCTTCACATTAAACAATAAAAGACAAATCCCTCGTTGATTGAACTGTTCAAACCTCACGTCCGCAACACGGCCATGAGCTGTGATGAGGGGTCAAAACATCACCACTGACCCTATTAGAATCATAATGGTGATTACAAATGTTTGAACGTTATTAAAGTTATCAAACACAGAACTCATGCACAGAGAACCCAGAAAGACCATTTGAGTTAAACTAATGAGTCCTCACAGCGCTGCAGAGTCAGAACGTGTGTCTCCACCCACGAGGATTCAGCTCTGACCTCCTCAAACAGAATCAGTTTCTCCCTGAGCCGCGGGAGGTGCTGCTGCTGCTGCTGCTGCTGGTTGTTTTCATTTATTTATGTTTTCTCCTCGTGTCTCTGCACACAATGTATAGATCTGACATGTGTTTGGGTACTCGCTGCGTCCGGCAGCCTGAAACAGCCTCCTACAGCGGCTGCACCTGCAGGTCAGAGCCCGGCTCCCCCGCCGGTTTCTTTCTTTGGAGCCTCTCCTCTCCGGGTGTTACGTAACAAACTCCTCCACCGGACAAGAGAGAGAGGAGAGCAGTCAAAATACATGAGCTTCAAACGGTTTACTGTGCAGCGGAGATAAGTTCAGAAAAAGGGCATCAACTGTAAACTTAACTTATATCCTCTCACATTTATGTTGAAATGAAAAAATGACAACAGATCCTTTTCATTGATGGGACGACATCGTTCTCTGCGATTTTACAGTGAAATTAGATGCAAATCTGGAAGCGTGAATGATAAATGATGATGTAACAATATCTCTCCTCCTCTCAGCCTCTGGACTCTTCAAACATATTAGTTTAAATCCTTTTTAAACAAAAAATAATGAATATTTAGTGACTTACTTTCTTTTTAAAGTCTTTTATTGTTTTTATATCGTTGATTTTTTTGACACGTAATCAAATCGACCCGTAGAAAAAGCACACGTATGTAAACTTTTATATACTCAATTATATTTATTTTCATTATCAGCATGGGTGACTTATTTTAAAGTAATAATTTCAAAGACTTTCATTTAAATAAATATCCGTTTTGTCGCTGTCTATCGCCGAATGAGATAACACAATGATGACTGAGCATTTAATGTAATACCAAAGATGTATTGGTGTTACAGCAGTACATCTACGATACATCCAGCAGTGGTTGGTCGGCAAGAAAGATTCGGTGGTTCGCAAGCAACGTAAGTTTTGTCTGGTCGAACCAGCGAATGCAAGCATGACTCCAGGGTACTTTACTCAAAGAGCAGTTTGCATTCCTCCAAGTGCAGAATAAAAACAGCACTGGTTTTGGTTTTGGTATCAGTCTTGACACTCTGGTGTTATGACACTAACTTCCAACATCAGGCTTTTTGTTTGTCCCGTATAATAAAAGCCCCAATGGATTTCCCAGACGTGATAAAACTAAAGTGGATCTAAAAGTTGCCTGAGTGACTGACTGCACTTCATCACATCCTCTGTGTCCTGGGACATCACGGGGTAATACTCACTCACATTATGTAAATGTTCCGGCCGTGTTCCTCTGGACTTGTGCAGCGACTCGTCATCACCACTTCAGGCCTGCACCTGCTCCCTGGTTCTCGTCTCCGCAGCCTCCGTCAGATCAGACAGGCTCATTAATATTAAACTCGCAGCTCCGGGCTGACGTAATCGTCCTCCTCTAAAGTCTCTCCAGCTCTCCAGCTAACACCCGGCGGCAGTGATGTCATCTAATGCCCGGCGGCCATGTAACCGCACATCTGGATTAAAAGCCACTGCATGGTGATGCTGCGGTTATTTGTTTGACATTCATCTCAAGCTGTGAATCAAAAATATTTGAAGGGCCGACATCGATTCTTGGCAGCGTCGTCTCTGCTTCCTGTCGGCTGGGGGAGCGAGTGATGCAGCCATCAAATTAAAAAACGGGAGAACTAGTTCACTCACTCAGTACTGTTATGTAAAAGCAACATGAAAGCCTGGAGGCCGGAGTTATCTGGGGAAAGTGGAATAAAACTAAGGGAAATGCTTTAAAAACGGAGCCGTCGCTCCTCCCTCAGCAGTTACTGGGGACATATATTTGATGTATTCTCATTTATCTGTAAACAGACCGTAACTTCTGTTTGTTACACAACCATTTTTGACTTTCCGTCCCAAATCTACAGAGGCACAACTCTGCTAGTTTGCAGACTTATTTGTTTTAACTGGAAGTCGAATGAAGCCCCGTCATTTCTGCGGTGCTGTGATATAAAATTCCCTTTCATAGACTTTATTGAAGGTTTTCCTTCAAATGTCCCGTTTTACCTGATTGTAATGACAGTCATCACACAGATATATGCGTATCCTGTTATTTTGTCTTTCAAAAACATAGTCATCATGTGGAGCTGGAACAGGAAGTCCCCGTGGTCTCCTGTGTTCTCTGGGGTTTTTCTGTTGTTTTTCTCTTGAGGCTTGATGGTATTTCTACATACGTGAAGATTGTGAAAAATGCCGCCAACACAACCCCAAAGTGATGCCAGAACCACCAAAACTTAAACCCAGAGAAAAACAGTAAATCCTTCTACTGAAGGAGCCATATTATACTTTCTCTTTTGTCTTCCTTTCCTTCAGTGTTTCACAGGTTCTTGGGCTTGTAAAAGCCTTGAAAGGTAAAAAAATCCCCATATGTGTGCAGATGGGAGCTCCTCCTTTAACTCTGTGACTTTGTGACCTCACACTACATCACCATGTCACGATTAGCATAATTCATGCTTACATTCACAGCTGAAGTGACGCTATCTTGAAGCAGAGACAAGGTGAGCGCTGCTGGAAGGAACTAAAACAGTTTAAGAAAAGAGTTGCAATCTGTGAACATTGAAGTATGTAAAACGGTTCTAGTAGTAATCCAACATGAAAGTATGAAAGTGAACGTAATATGTCTCCTTTAATGTTGAAGTAATACTGATCAGTAATCCGTCCTCGCAACGCGCTGACCTCAGATTCTCCTCCGCTGTCCTAAAACTCTGCACAGGCCGCTGAATCAGAACCAAACAGAGCTCTCAGCAGGAGCTCTGTTCAGTGTCCAGCCTCCATCTTTTAAACAACCTTTTACATTTACGGTGCCTTTTTGTTAAACACTTTCACTGGAGATGCTGTTTGGCAGAGCAGGACTGTGTGTGAAGAGGACTGAGGTGGACCAGAGGAAGTGAACGGTGATGATGATTCCCTTCCATCTATAAACTGGAAGTGAAGAGTTACCAAAAGAGAAGAGGCGATCAGTGTCGGTCTGAACAAACAGGAAGAGAAGATGTGATTCACTGGTGTTAGATGACTGGATTCACTTTGAGAGGGAAGTCCACACCCGTTTACCAACATGCTGCCACATACCAGAGAACTTACCAACACACACACAAAACAAAACAAAACAAAACAAAACAAAGATGTTGTCAAGCGATACAGAGCTTAAATTATTATATCAATACTAGAAATCATATTCCTTGATTTAAGCTGTTTGTTGTCATTTCACATTTTTAGATATGAGAGTTTTTTATCGGCCAAAATTTGAATAATCAGTTTTGGCAGCTGCGACTAATTATTTATTTTTATTCAGATTTAATTGTAGCATATTGCTTTTATCTTCACATGTAAAGTGTCTCTGCATCTCTTGAAATGCGTTACATAAATTAAAATGTATTATTATTATTATCTCTTTGTGCATTCAAGAGTCCAATATCCAATGCCATTCAGGAATTAATGGGGGGAAAATGAAAAAAGCTGGATTCAGAACAGTTTTAGTTTGAAAAATGACGGTCTATATGTTTTCCTCTGATTGACCAATAGATTCATCAACCAACCATTTCACACAGTATCAGTTTTTGCCTCCAGACTGGACTGACGAGCCTCTGAAACAGGATTTATTCAGCATCCAGAAATAGAGAAATTAACTGCCATCCGACAGAACTGGGACGGAGCTGATGTGACAATACATCTGCAAGATGTAATTAAGGCGATCCAACTGCCTGTGATTTAATATATTCATGTAAACTTCTAGATGTTGTGTATCTTTGAATGAAGATGCTTCTCAATGTTTATTTGGATATTTTTGTTGCTCTTTAATGCCGCCTGCAACTATTAGTTCGGCTGATACTTGAAAAGATTCAATATAACTGCACAGTTGTTACTTTTCCACTGTAACATGCTTACAATATAAGGTAGGCACTGATTCCTCATTCCTCCTTGAGTTTGCATCTGTGAATGATGCTCCAAACGGTGCAAAGAAACAACTGGGAAGCAAACGTGTGTCTGCATCTTTATTCCAAATATCAAGTTTTCCGAGCTCCATTTTCAGGGATCAAAAACGCAGTTTACGTGTTTACGAAAAGCTTCTTTTGAACAAATAACCACGCAGGGTCTGTAGCGTGCTGTAGCCGGTATGATTAAGTTCAACTCAAACTGTATATGAACACTCGGCGTAGCTTAGCTTTATATTAGCTGCCGTCCCCTGTGCATAGAAGAAATTCAATAATCCTGCGCATTCTGCGAAAAGCCTTTATTTACTGATTAATAGCCGCACATATGTGACGCATACATCGCTCTGAACTCTCTCGCGCTCACATCATTCCCAGTATCCCCTCCACATCCCTGTAATCCTGCCCAGTAGCGCAGCAGTTAGGTAAGACTCCGCGAGGTGTTGTGTAACTTTTCCCAGCACAAAGCGTTTGTGACGGACATTTAAACTCATCCTGCTCACTGGTCTGCAGCGCTGCACATTCATACCCGCAGAGTTATAGACGCATGATTGCACGCAGATACACACACACACACACGCAGACCCTCTTATGCACTTATACAATAAGCTATCATCAACGAACTGGCAGTTGATGACATTTCAGCGGAGAGATTATGCGTTTATGGATGTGGTGACATTAATGATCTGACCTTTAACAGTGATGTAATGTGTCTCACTACCGTTTATTCTGACCTGGTGACAAAAAAAAAAAAAAAAAAGCAGGGGACTTCTGAGAATCACATATGAGTGAGCGGTCTATTTTTGTTCGTTATACTTTCCGTCCCGCTCCGTCCTTGGGGGCAGACTGGCCAGATGCCCTACTATAGTCCGAGCGTAAGTGCGCTGTCCTCATTACTGCCTGAAATGAAGCTGTCACATTTTTAATAGTGCAGTGGCACAGCCGGCCTAAACTTTCCCTCCTCGCGTCCTTCAGAGCATTAAGTGTCACTTCACGTCGGGTCCAAAGTGGGTCAGTTTCAGCTGTTTGGTTTGTCCTCATTTGTACCTTTGACTGACATCCAGGTGACGTCCTCCCTTAAAGAATCATACGTCTGATATCTGGCTGTTTTTACAAACAAAGTCTTTGTACTACACGGTTGACACGGAGCCGTTAAGTGATCGGGGGATTTGTGAAGTGCACTTATCTTGTCTTGACTCCTTTCAAGCGGCTGTCAGAGTCGGTGTTTGTGTGTGATGCAGTGTTTCGACGTGAGGAGGAAACATAAAGCGTCTCCCGTCTGCTGGTAAATATACCGTCTCCTTTCACACTGTGAAATTACCAGCATGCGCAGCTCACATGCAGATCAAGTGCAGATAGCCAAGAAACGCAAACTCTGACGTGTCTAATGCACCACTTCCTGTTTCCTTAACTCACTGAAAGGGTCTCTACACTCCATCACAGTAAGTCGCACTAATGCGCCTAAAAGCTGATTTCAACCACCATTAACGGGGCACTAAAATAAGAGGACAACACGATACATGAAAACGAAGAAGACACTCTGACGCGTTGTGCTCTGTGGCGAATCCACAAGAGACACCGGAGCTAGAAACCCTGCCGCCGCCGCTTTCAAATCAGCTGTGGATGACACGAGGACAGTGCATCTGCATCGTTGGATGATTATATGCAAGTAGAAACACGTCGAACGCGCTAAACATATCAGACGCCATCATCAGAAAAAAAAAGCCCAACGAAGGTTCTGTTTTGAAGCAGCTTCTAGATTCGAGGGCAGACAGGGCAACAGACATCACTTGAGCAATTTGCATTTACATTTGTTTTTCTATCAGCCCTGATTACAGACATGAGCTACAGTGTGTACTCAGTTACGGCTCAGAGCGCCAGTGAGCACAGCGTTTAGTCTCTCCGCCTGTGGAAGCTTCCTGATTACGAGAGGTCTGTTAAACTGTCAGCTCGTTTCAATCAGGGCCTGAAACATTATTGTCTACTGCTTCCAAAAAGTTAGATACAAAACCTCTCGTTAAATTGTAGGTATTGCTAATGTCTAATGTTTACTTCTTGCAGCCTAATGTATTGGTATTTTTTCCCAGCAGATGTGTTGATTGGTCATAGTGAGACAAGCGCATGTGATTCTGACAACATTATTAACCCATGAAGGTGTGACAGCGAGTCAGCCTGGAACCGAAGCTGCAACATTCATCTTGTTATTAATCCACTCTAACAACAGGGATAAACGAGACGAGGTTCCCCGACAGTCTTCAGAAGGAATGTTGGTGTCCGTTCTGTCCGTGCCAGGTGTGACTCAACGTTTCACATTTAGGATCGCACGGTTCTTAAGTCGACTGAAGTAGCCCGGCCCGTTTCTATTTATGTGCCAGTGGGTGGTAAGCTCTTCCATGTCTAGAGAGCATCCTCTTAAATCCACCCTCACCTGCTGAGTGACCCTCAAACACGGGCTGATGTAAAGGTTTCTCTTTGACACGCCTGAAATCGTACAAAGTCTGTTTTTCATACAGCTCTACACAGAGACGGTCCTGGTGCTGGATTACATTTTCACGGCAACACACACACACACACACACACACACACTTGACAGATCTCTCTCCAGCATGACCTGCCGCTAATCAGGTTAAACATAGCAACAGGTGATCCGGCGCTGTTCCCAGAGTGACCCACTGTACAGACAGACTGATCTCAATCCCTTCACCTCCTCTGGCCTCCTCACTCCTGCTCACAGGTAATTCGTCCTTGCCGTCCACACAGTTGATTTAAGTGGCCGTGGATTTGGCTGAATAATGCCGAAGCGGGAAAGTGAGCGGACAAACATAAACACAGGTGCAGATCTGCAGGAAACAGCAGGACGGGATGGGCGCATACAATTAATCTTTAGTCCGTCTGGAAACGCGCTGCGCAGTCGCTTTTTGCAAGCACTGACTTCCTCTGGCTGCAAACTCTTTAAAACTTGACTTGCACTTTATTCATGTTGTGCTCAATATCAGGGTCTTAACTGGGCAAGTGTTCACTGTATTTTCCACATTGGGGGTTTGACAAAATGTAAATGATCTGATTACGTGTTTGAAGAATGGATGAATCATTTCATCTACAAAATGTGGAAAATACTATGTGCACCAGACTTTCCCAGAGCCTGAAGGGACGTCTTCAAAGGGCTTCTTCTGTCCAGAAATATGTTTAAGGTGGAATGATTCATGGGACCTTTATTGAAATGATATTCATTCATGGTAAAAATACAAGTCTGAGTTGAAATCTGAGCCGACAAACGTTATTCTACAGGCTACAGAAACAAATCTTTGTAGGTCACAATCAGGCCAAGCAAGGAAAAAGGCTTTGATGAAAAGAAAGAGGCAAAGAGAGCTGCCTCCTAAAAAGAAAGGAGGGAGGGGCATGCTAACGGCAAAGCGGACAGGAAGTAAGCTTAAACAACGCTTACAGCTGCTTTAAAAATTTAATATTTGGGAATATGCAACTACTCAATAATTGTTTTGATGGACTAAACAGTCTAGAAATGTGGGAAATGCATTAATTGCTCATTTGTGTCCATTATATGTGAAGCTACAGCCAGCAGCCAGTTAGCATAGCTTAGCATAAAGACTGTAAACAGAGGGAAACTGCTAGCCTGGCTCTCCTGGCTTCAGCTTCACATAGATGTAAGAGTTCATTTAATCAGCTGATCATGATGGTATTATTCAACATTAACCAGTCTTTCTCTCCAACTTCTTGGATTTTGCTTGAATCATCCCCACAGCAGCCGACTTTCCCTCACACAGCAGGTCAGTTAACTGGGGTGAAGTAGAGGAAAGAGTTCAGCAAACAAGTAAGACAGCAAATAATCGTCTCCCTCATTTCTGTGTCGACTCCTCAACAGTGAAGCTAAAGACTGTGAGTGACAATCACATGTCTGCAGCCGCGTCACTCCGGCTCACACTCGCTCATATCCGTGTTACATTTCCCTGCTCGCCTCCTTCCCTAATCTAAATTACATGCAAATCTGTCCAGTCACATATTATTTCAGTGCTTCAGCCTCATCGTGAAGCACTCAGGCTATCAAAAAGAAAAAAACATCCCTGCAGTCGATACTCAAGTTACAGGATATCAACCTGTATTTATTTTCACTTTCGCTGTGAACTATGTCATGCGGTGTTGTTCACAAGGTGATGAGCAGGCTGAAAAAATATGTTTGTTGGCGAAGTCCCTGCGTTTCAACACAGGGCTGCAGATATAAGATGACTCAGTGGAAGATTTTGAAGGAGGACGCCCAGTTCTCTGTCTGACTTCATTTGAATGAGAAACAATTATAAACTCTCCATGACCCCTCGAGGTTTTGAAATTTAAATAATGCTTGTTAGTCGGCGGTGGGAGCCGTTTCACTTTGCTGCGAGGTTTGAGTTCAGCAGCAGGACACGAATCGTGTGCGTCAGAGGCTTCTGATTCAGAATCAATGAAGGCAGAATGATCGGGCACCGAGAATCAAGATAGAAAACTGAGGCTGATCACTTGCTGTTTCGTCTGTTCTTGTTTTTTGGGGCACTTCCAGATCCGGGTCTCATGTCCTTGAGGGTACGTCCAAGTCAATTTACAGATAGAGACATTTTAACAGCTTTTAATAGCCATTCCTGTTAGAAGGCTCTGCCCGACAGCAAGGATAAGTGGTGAAAATATTCAAAATACAGCCTAGATTTAAACTGATACTGATTTTTTTGGGTCGGCCTTTCTTAAGGTTGCTAAAATTAATTTTGCTGTTGACCTCGTCTATGCAGGACATTGCTTAGCTTCCTAAATGCTCACAATAAGCTCCACTCTGAGGTCTGGCTTCAGAAGGGGGCCCCGCTGTCCCTATCCGTCTTTTTAGCCAATTCGTGTGGCATCTTCAAATCGCTCTTAGTCTGCTCCCTCCCCTGCAACCAATCCGCCCTTGGAGACCTACAAGGAGCCAGCGTCACCTGGCAACATATCTCAGAGAATCACAGGTACGCAGAAACCTCTTCACCTCAAGAAGGTGGAGATTCTTAGAAGGAGTTGAGATGCAGCTCCTCCTCCCTCTGGGAGTAGAACCAGTAGCATACATACTTCATCTGGCCTGGGAAACGCCTCAGGATCCCCCAGGAGGAGCTGGAAAGTGTTACTAGGTAGGAAGGTGTCTGGAATAGCCAGCTCAGCTTGCATTCACATTATAAGCAGAGCAAGCGAGCCCCACAAAAGCTGAAATTAGCCGAGGCAGAAAGTGATTTAATAATAAATGGCCTGGGGAGCACCGTGTTTGTTGACGTGCCCTCCAGGCTGGACTAACGAGTTTGCATATTGAAATCTGATCACCATGTAGGCAGGATCGAGATGAAGAGAACCTGTATTGAGACCAGGTGCAAACACAAAAGCCGATGCATCAGGTGTCATTATCCAGATACTGTGTCCAGATACAGATGCCATGTTAATACCTGCAGGTGTACAGGTGTGCTGAAAACTGATGTCAACCTTTAAAGGAACCACTGAAGCGGTTCTGGTAGAGCAACATCTCACTAAGACACATAATACTGACTTTTTACATTCATTTCCAACCAATTTGTATGTTTTACTGCATCGCATTCTACAATTTGCCTGTATAACTTGTCTGCTGTAAACTTAAAGAGGCTCCGTGGAAGCTGATGTTTGTTCATGTTAGCGGATTTCTAACGTTAGCCACTGTTGCTATCTGTTAGCAGATCGGCGAGTGGCAAAGAGACGAGACACTCGAGAACATGCATAAAGCCACATCCTTTGGATTTTTGTGGAAAATCTGACCGAGGTCCTTCACAATGAAATCCACATAAAAAGTAAATAACATGTAAATTGGTATATATTGTCACAAAGAGCCCCTTTAACAGAAGTGATCACAAATTATTCCTAAAAGAAAACTGAATGTGGGTCACAACTAACAATAGTTTCCATTGTTGACTAACCTGTTTATATGATAATTAGGTGATAATTAGTCTATAAGATGTCAAGAAAATAGGAAAAATGCTCATTGCAATTCCCCAGAGCCTAAAGTGATGCCTTCAAATTGCTACTTTTGTCTAACAAACAGTCCAAAACCAAAAGTCTCTTCTTTTACTGTCATAAATATCAAAGAAACGCAGCAAATTCTTAGATTTAAGAAGCTGAAACCAGCAAACATTTGACATTTTTGCTTGAAAAATGACTAATCACTGAATCATTGTGGCTCTAAATGGAAGCAGCGCATGGAAACACACAGAGAGTGGACAAAATAATACAAAAAGCTTATGATCCAATGCGAATACTGACTTCCTTTAATGTTATCTGTGACGTTGAGGCCGTCAGTGTTGATCTGTCATGAGGCTGTCGGTTTTATCAAGTTGTAAACATAAGTAATGGATATAGCACATCCTATGTCCTACGTAAATCAAATAAAGTACGATCATAGTTCACTTGTCTGCGCTGCCAAAGCAGTTAAATCATAATTCAGTGTGACAGCAGCTTCACTCCTCAGTGATGCTGCTGCTGCTGCTTGTGTTCCTCAGGTGGTTCCCGTGTCATGGAGACCGGCTTCCCCTCCGGCGGGACTCCCACGCTCGCGGGAGCCGTAACCAGACACCTGCTTTTTGTTTTGTTCGATGCTCTTCAGGTGGATAATAGAACAGATGAGGGTGGAGGTGGCGGGGAGGGGATGGTGGGGGGGGCTGTATAGAGGAGGAGAAGCAGGTGCGTCACGGATATTTGGTTTCAGCTATTTTCTCCCAGCGCAGGCAGGCAGGGCGATAAGAGGAAGAGACGGCAGAGGGAAGAGGGAAGTGCTGCGGGGAAAGTTATTTGCCTTTGAATCGAAGAGTTTTTCTGACCAGAGCTGCAGCGAGAGTCACTGCGAGAGAGAGAAGACGGAGAAGGAGAGGGAGGCACATTCACAGGACTACATCTTTTTTTTTCCTCCATGCACTCCATCACCTGGACGCTCGGCAGCTAGACAGACGTTTCATTCATCAGAGACCCCGAGTGCCCGACAGCTAATATAATCCAACGCGTAGGAGGACATGAAGACCGGCAAGAAATCCTTCATAGGTAGGTGCTGCTTTAATTCACCGTCGTGTTATGAGATCGGGGATTATTGTGTAGCCTCTCAGCACCACAGCAGGGGAGGATGCACCTGAAGACGTGCAACTTTTCCTGTATCGCAGGTTCACATATTCGCTCGCAGCCGACAGCTCAATCATCTTAATGTCATCCCCTGTTGTTTGCTGATTCAATCATGTGACTATTATTTGTTTTTTAACTATTCACCTGCCTCCTCCCTTTCACATTCTCTCCATTTGCTTTGACGTCATCGGCAACCACTTAGATTTGCTTTTTCGGCCGCACAAACCGCAGGATGCCAAAATCGAAAAAGATAAAAAGGCACCGTCTGGCACTCCTCCGTCTGTCCCGGGTAATTTTGTTATGTCACAGAGCCTCGAACCTCTCTCTCGCTTTTCATCTCATTTGTCACACGGGAGGATGAAAGCTAGTGCCGGGGCCTTGACAATGTCACCGGGACTGAGAGGATCGGATGATTTTGGCATTCAGTGACAGCCCGATAAACTGTTTTGTTCCCATGGACACACGCACACAAACACACGGAAAATAAGGGGTTTATGTAATAGCTCCACATGTTAAGGGAAGAGTGTGACACATTAGGGAAATATGATTGTGTGATTCATTGCCCGAAGTTAGACGAGAATACTGATACCACTCTCATGTCATACGGTAAATATAAAGCAAGAGCTCGCAGAAGGTTAGCATAGCTTAGCATGAAGACTGACGATGGAGGAGATGAAAATCTGCAAAAACAACAAGTTATCGTCCTGGAGTCTCGACTTTTGCCTATCGAACGTACATATATGGTGATGACGAGACTCCAGGGAGTTTCTGTGCCCAACATTAAGAAACAGTTTACACAACTTCTTGTTTTTCACACTTTTGGGGGAGGAGGTGTTCCATCGTATGTGAGCTTTGGTCTCTTGGTTGAAGTTGTCACTAACTCCAGGGCTAACCTCCACCTTAATCTACAGGTAGCAGTTATTCATCCACAAATAGCCTAAACTGTGCGCACTGTTAGCTTCAGACAGAGTCACACTAGCTATTTCTTATATTAACTGATTGCTGGCTATTATCATACATGATATAAGAGTAAAGTATGAATCATCTCAACTCTTGGCAGGAAAACATAAAAGTAAATGTTCTCAAATTTCCAACCGTTTGTTTAAGACGGTGGATTCACAAGTCCTGTTCATTTCTATTTCTCAGTGGCGCATGAAGCTAAAACAGTTTCACTTCCAGGGTATAAAATTATCCAAATATTCAACATTGTGCAGCCGACAGAGCATAAACACTGGAGACTGAGTCGGCTAACTTCCGGATTTGCTTCCTCGCTACTTGAATTTCATCTAAACTTTCCGAATGTTATTTGATCAAATGGATCCGATTACATAATTTCATGGGGGTTGGAAGGCTCAAAAACATTTATCCAGTTATTTACAGCTGTTTTTTCCACAATAAACTACTGGGGGGAAAGACTTTTTAGTGCATCATGTGATGCAGTTACACAAATTGGCAACAATGCAAAATTGGTTTTGAAGCCTGTCGCTCCTGGATCTTGGTTAAGACTGTCACCAAACGTTGATGTCTCCTTTGTTATCTCTGTTTGTGTTTCTGGGTGTTAGCCACGGCCTCACAAAGCCTTCCCGTAATCTTAACTTCACTCATCGACGTCTGGAGAAGCTCAGTAGGTGTCTGCTTGGATTAGGGGCATCGCAGTCGGGCACAGACCAAAGTGGCTTTGGGGGAGATTGGATCAGACTTTAACCAACTACTCTCCCTCGCATTCGAACTCAATAAAGACGCCACTCAGTGAGCTCTTACCGCCTGCTTCCAATTTGGAAAAATTGGAAAATGTTTGGGAAAATTTCCATTTACGCCACATGTAAGATCGTCCACATCTTGTTCTGGTTGCTGCTGACCATGATGCAAAGCCACAAATTGTCATCCGGTTATAATTTATATAACAGAGCTGATTGCTGTCATCACCATCCAAAACCGCTTCACACACTCCATTAATTGGTTTTGCTTCCAGCTGTCACAGTCGATTGATTCTCAGTGGATGTTTTCCAGATGAATATTTCACAGATAACTGACCCTCGTGAGGCTTCACGCTAGATTTGCGACGCCGTCAACACTCAGCAAAACACGTCAAACTATTAACTTGATGGCAGCGCGGTGGCTTTGTTTACCACTCACTTCACACACTGGAGCTTAAAGGTTTATTCCGCACGTCACATTTCATATGATCACAATGCAGGCATGAGAAGAGAAACAGGGAACTGCACCCGATAGCGGAAGTCACCGCCGTCCACTGATTCATGATGTCTGGCCTATAAATGGGTGGTGCGGTTAGTGAATGAGAGCTCTGAATGAAAACGTCTTTTTTTATCTGCTTCCTCTCCACTGAACTGCGAACCTGCTGTACGGAGTCGCATGCAGCAGAAGTGCGTTAGACTGGAGGAGTGCAGCTCACCATGATGATAGTAATTATCGCAGTAATAGCAGTCACGTTAATATAATTAATAGAGGCTTTGAGGTTTCGAAAATAGGCTGGATCATCCCTCTTGCTTGGCAGCATATTAAAAGCGATGCACCATTTGTTACAAACTGGCAGCAGTGTGCGTCTGAGCAGCACATAAAAAAGAGCAAACATTTCTTCCAACGCTTTATCTGAAGAAGCAGGCGCATGAGCAGCCATCTAATCCCCGCAGAGAGAATAAAAAACACTTCTCATCTCCTGCCTGGGAATTGAGGAGGGGAAACAAAGATGGTTGTAATTCTAGCTCTGGTTTCATGAGCCAAAACCTGCTCCCACTCGCTGAGGGGCCCCGAGGCAGCACTGCGGCGCTGTCGGACCGGGCCACCACCTCCGGTCTGTACCTATGCGGCTCCCCGTATGAGTAATGCTAAGTGCCAGGAGTGTGTGAGAGGACGACGGAGGCGGCAGGCTCAAACAGAAAAGAGGAACTGGAGGGAGATGTGATGTTAGCAGAGATCTGAGGCCGGTGAAGCCGGCGTGGCAGCGTGGGTGTGAAAACTCGCAAGGCCGCGATCGCTCCTGGGAGCCGGTCAACGAGGCCTACAGTGTAATTAGAGATCCTCCATCCTCATTAGCCGGCAGCCTTCCTGCCAGTCCCACAGTTGGTCGCTGAGGACCTGTTTGCCTTTATGACTCACTCATCCACCTTCTGCTGCCTCCCACCTGCAGCACTGGAAGCAGGCGGCAAGGCAGGTAGAAATCTAGCTTCTGTTTTACCTTTTATATTTGAGTCAAAGAGTGAAGCATCCAATTTTTTTTTTGACGGATAAACACCCGGCAGTGTCTCATTTAACTGCACTTAACACTGTTCTGACAGTATTCACAGGATCCTTAGAGACTTTTCAAACCATCTGTTAGAAACATATTCAGTCTGCAGCAGTTATACAGAATTTTTAATTGTTTTTTAATTCCAAAGTTGCAGCTTCTTTTATTAATCCATATAAATATAGAAATGACATATTTCTAGTTATTGTTGCCGTATACAGTATAAAGACAACAAGACAGTGGTGGAATCTAACTAAGCTTGGAGTATTTCCATTTTCATGCTACTTTATTCTTCTACTCCACTACATTTGTCGAAGGGCTGAATACGTATCTTGATACTTTAAATCTCCACAAAAAACAGCTCATAAATGCAAGAACTGGGTGATAAAGTCATATTTTGACCAAATTCCTTGATATAAACATTGTGATGATATTGTAGGAATGACTAAAACATTTTAAAAAGTTACATTTATGATAAATAATCATCAGTAATGTGGATATATTAAATAAGAGGGTAGAGGCAAGTATGAGAACAAGAAGAATATTATGGTAAGCTCATAAAAATGACATAACTTTACTGTAAAGAAGCCTTTAAAGCCAGAACAACACTTATCACGATATAATAATAACAATAAAGATAATATTTATTTATTGCCCAGCCCGAGTTACTGGTTACTTTTAACGTAGAAGTCATATGTAAAGCTTATACGTGATGCATCACTATACGTGTTATATCGTAGGTAACCAGACGAGTTTCAGTTTCGTGATGACGCACTAACGACCCACACGCATGCAGTTTGAGTCGGCGGCTCACATGCGGCCCTAACGACTCTGAAAGTCTGACTTCACGTGTGACCTTAACGACTCTGCGAGGACACTCCCACGCAGAGCTGGACGAGAGGTGACACGTCTTCAAGAGACGGAAACACGTGCAGTTGCCTACGATACAGCAGGTAGAATTACAGCGACCTGGATGACGGCGAACCTTCGTCAACATGATGCATCACCATCCTGCTACTCTACGCAGTCGTACACAATGACTTTAAAACTTCATTTTATCATGTTAACATCGAAATGCACTCACATGCATTCATTAGTGACACAAACAGAATCATTTAATAATCTATAATGATACAAAACGTTGAAAGAAGCCATTTTGTTGACAATATTTAGATTTATTATGTTAGATTCAGGACTTTCACCAGTAACAGAGTTTTTTTAGAATGTATTTTGGTATTTCTTCGTATTTTATAAGTTGTGTTTCGTTCAGCACGCCTGTTATTATGTGTATACTGACACTGTTACAAATCCAAAACACCAAATCCACATCATCATTTACAAAAACAGCATGGACATTTTCAGCCAGCTGAAGTGAAACACATGTTTATCCTGCAACACGGACTATTTTTTCACCCAGATGTTTAGAGGAGTATCAAAAGAGGCCATGATCAGTGTTTGTACGACAGTGTATAAAAATGGCAACATGAAGTAGATCGTTCTTAGTCTACAGCGATCAGAGTGACAGCTGTTTTCAGAGGCAAATCTCTAAAAAACACACTGTTCAGTACTTTACAAACAGCCGGCAGACACAAACAGCAGCTAGTAAGTGAACATAGTTGAACATTTGGAGGCAGATATTTCCCTCAGGAGATGGTGGAGACCAAAAACAGAGAGTGGGAATCATCCGACAGACACAAACACAACGCCAACGTGACATTGCTGGATGTGCGAATGAGCAACTGTTTGCTAACATAATAAAATAAAAGGTGATGATGTGTCAGCGCTGTTCCAGCCGCCCCGCAGTGGCAAAACAAACGCGTTACTGCAGTGTTTCCAAAGATCGTCTAGTGTTTATGTTTCAGAGGAGTCGGATTCTTGGCTCTGTGTCTCGAATGCAGCATTAGAGGCACAAGAGTTCATTTCGAATGCTGCTCACACGCCGACCTGCAGCCCCAGAAGGGGGCTTGTAGTCATGTGGCACCACGCTGAGTTGTGATCGACGGCCCCCTGTGAGGGCTGGAAAAGGCTTTTAGTGGATATGCTGGCAGGTGACTCACGTGACTGCTTGTCGGCGAGCGAGCGGAAACACTGGCTGTCTGCTCAGCATCCATCACAAGACTGGACAAGCAGGATGGAAAAGCAGGGCAGCTAAATAAAACTCCGGTGCTAAAAGGGTAATTACAGAGAGGCAGAAAGAAACTGAAAGGGACGATGCTGATTCTGATCCTCTGCAGTGACGATCATCTGTATCACGACAGGAAAAGAGGCTCAGATCGGACTGTTTTTCACACTTCACGATCTATCTGTAGCATCATTTACAAACAGGGGAAATACCACCTCGACCAGCTGTGTTTCTCTCTTTCTGTTCCATTACAACAGTGACTATGCAAATCAAAACCAAAAGAGGCGTAACGCTCGCTTGAGGGAACAACCTAAGTTATCTTTACTTCAGGCGTTACCACAGATGACGACATGATGCACTTGAATAATTTACAGAACGCCAACATGAGGTGAGGAAAAAGCCCCCCGCAAAGCCCAGGAGAGGTGTCGCTGACATGTAACTGGATCCGGTGGGATTCGGTGTGTAAACAGAGACGAAGCTGAGCGTCCGCGGGTCCCTGTGACATGATTCACTACTCGATGGCTTCACACCATATCTGTTCGAGCTCTACGCCACAGTTCAGGCGCTCAACTTCCTCTTTCAGCAATTCAAGAACTCTCGGTCCTGTGATCGTCTCACTTCCATTAAATCGAGCATGACTGTCACATGTCAAACTCGGGGGACAAAAACCTCAGAGTTTCCCGCCTGTCAGAGCTCAGCTGAGTGAGTCTCTGAGGGATCGAGCAGGTGTTTTTAAAAGGAACAGAAGTGGAACAAGCACTCGTGGACGGAAGTGAAAGTAGTAGGGCTGCAGCAGCGATCAGTCAATAATCTGAATAACAGTAACAGAGAAAATGAAATGCAAATTTTGATTATCGAAAAACCTTCATCCGGTCACCAGAATACATGTTGGTGGTTTTCCATTTCATGATTGTGTTTTATGGTTTTCATAGATTTAGGCCAAATAATAAACAAGGTTGTGTTGAGGGGAAGTTCGCGCTGAGGCTGAAAATACCTGCTTTAGTCGCCACAAACACATCTGGAAATTGTCCCAATCGGCACTCTGCAATCTTTAGTGGTTTGTTACTTGCAAATGTTGAAACTCAGCCTTGAACTGTGGTCACTGGCATGGCGTCCATTTGGGCTTTCTTTATTTTATAATGCTTAAAAGACAAAACTATTTGTCAATCAATTGAAAAGAAGGTGCTTAGGTGCAGCCCTGTACTCATAATATCATATTATTTGATCACTTGTAGCCTTTTACTGCTGTAGCTGCTTATTGGACGCTTGTTTATCTGTTTTACATGATGTGGGAGAGTTTGATCAACAACTAGAAGAGCTGCATCTAAAGATTAATGTCATTATTGATTATTCTAGACTGAAATTATCTAACGTTTCCTTGTAAGTTGTAGTCAGATAAATTAAGAGTTGTGACAAATAAATAAACCTTGAAATAAAACACTTGTATTTGATTTTCCACCACTGAAAGCAGCCGTTAGGAGATAAATGATTTGTCATTATCACGGACTGTTCTAACCGTCATCTAAAAGCCGTGACTGCTCTGTGAGCGATCTCCACTTCAATCAGCAGTCACAGAATCACTTTCACTGACTGGGAAACGTTCAGTGCGACTCACTCGGCCTCCTCCTCCTCGGGCAGTATAGCTGTCTGCATTACGGCACAGTTACGTAACATAAAGGGTTAGTGGACCACATCTCTGACAGCTGGACTGATTACTGACGCGGCTTAAGGGAGCATGATGTCATATGTGAGTTTCTCTGAATTTATATAATTCTGCCGTGCGAAGTCACCTTCACGACATTGACCCCAATCGAAAATCCACTAATTATTCAGAATGCAGCACATGGAGATTTTCAGCAAATCGAGCGGATTTAAATACAGGATTGTTCAAATAGGATTGTTGGGTTTATTTCCCCCCCTTTTTTTTTTTAAATCATGCATTTCTGTAGCGTCTATGTGGATGATCTGGGTCAGAAACTGCAGCCATTCCAGGCAGACGCTGAGATGCAGCAGTCGTGACATACATTTCTCGACGCCCTTTCAAAATAAAGCGATCCTTTCTTATTTCTGAGGGGTTTGTAAGACATCAGACAAAGACTGCGACTATCCTTTCAAGTGATGGCAGTTTATTCCCCCTCTTTTATTATCTGACTAAAGTCCCTTTGTGTGCACGGTGATTACAGTCAGTGGGAGCTTTCCATTGAGAGAAAACGATGAAGAGGAGGAGGAGGAGGAGGAGGAGGAGGAGGAGGGTGAGCTCTCCCACCTCCTCCCTCTCCTCATCATCATCCTCCTCTGCGGTGAGACCTCCTCGTCATCCCCCTCCGCCTCCTGCAATGCAAGATATGGCTGCGGCGGAATCCCGTGACGTCACGCCCCCTCTAGCAGTTGCCGTGGAGACGCGGCTGACGACAAAGTGGGCGTCGCCTTCCACCTCGAGCACCACGTGGTCCGTATATATGAGCCGGCGGACCGCGAGCAGCGGCGGCACAGAGCGCAGCGCGGCCGGAGGAGATGCGTGTAGAGGCGGATCACTGACACACACAGGAGACGGACTATTATTGATCATTCCTTCTTCTTCTTCTTCGTGCTTTTTATTGGATACTTATCTCGTCTGCTCAACATGGCTGTGACCGAGGCTGGATGTGATCTTACTTACTGCAAAATGAGGGGGATTGTCGCCGTTCTCACCGGTGAGAAACCAAAAAATAATAATAATAATACAATTATCAGAATCCATATTAATAACTTAACCTGCTGATGTATTGATTGGTGACGCAAGTTGAACGTGTTTTATTGATTCGTGAGCAGCCAAGAGTTAAACATTTTAAAAAAAGGAGACTGCAAAGTGCATTTTCCGCTCCACTTTCATGGAAATATCACACAAATCGCCTTTAATTGAGTGTTAATCTGCTTAAAATGCCCTAACTAATTTACTGCGCTGCGCTGGGGATCTGGGATGGAAAATGCTTTGTTGGCCACCACTGTCGGTATCTGAACGACTGACCCAAGTGGTTGCATAACCCGTAAGCCCGCAGCATCAGGGGTCTGTGCACAACGCGCAGATCTACCCTGTGACAGGCTGCCTAGTACTAAAAAACAAACAAACAGCGGATTACTGCTCAAACAGACATTTTTCTCCTCTAATGATGTTTGTTTTGCATGATGCGAGGTGAGTGAGGCTTCATCATCTTCATCATCTTCATCACACACTGACTTCTTCCCTCCTCTCTCTCTCCATCTGCAGCTTTCATCAAGGAGAGGAAGATGGGGCTGAACGACTTCATCCAGAAGCTGGTGTCGACCCCACATATCTGCCAACAGTGAGTGAAACATGTTACATGAGCATCCTCTTGGCACCGCTCGCTTCCCGGCTCTAGTATTTATTTCTGCCCATTCATGATCGGGGTCCAATCCCATCAGCCACCTGAGTTTGGCAGGACATTCTGTGAACAGTGTAATCTTGGTCTGAGAAGCCAGGGTAAGAATAGTCCTTTCATGACAAGCCTGTTAACAACCTCTCCTCCTCTGCTGCCGCTGCCGCCTAATCACCTTTCCACAAATCCCCTCTGTCCCCTAGACGAGGATAAACCGGTAATTCAGTTATTACATGATACGCGGCTCGTCCCCTCACGGTGTCTCGACATCCAGGTCAGGTGTGGTGGAAAAATACCCGGGACGCTGCATCTGTTCCCTCCAGATGCTCTGCAAAAGGGCGCCTGAGCTGGACCTCTGAGTCCTGCAGAGCCACCTGAACCCTCCTGTGGCGGGTCAGAGGCTTAAGCTTTTTCTCAGACAGGTCAAACTGTTAAACTTGACCCGTCTCGGTCGTTCGCAGCCCAGCAGGGAGCGTTCATTCAGCCTTTCAGCCGCGCAAACTCCCGCGGATCCCGTGACTTCCCTGTGCCACAAAACTCAACAACACACAAATAACACTGACCCAAAAAAGGAACACAAAGCCATGTTGTTTTAAGATAGTGTCTGATTAAAGTTCATCTCGTGACCAAGCTCTGTTTATTTCCCCCCCACAGCGTCGAGGTTAACAACTTCCTGAAGATCGACGAGAATCAAAACGAGGAGCTGGAGAATGATGACATTCTGGATCGACCGGTAAGCAACAGAAACTGCTCACAGGCTGCATGACTCACTTCTTTCCGAACCACAGCAATGTACTGATACACTTCCTCATTTCTCACCTTTCAGATGTACCTAAATTCACGGAGTTCACTGGCTGAGGAGACTCAGTAAGTAGCCTCGTACAAACCTAAATGTTAAACGCTGTCAGCAAAAGCTCTCTGAAACAAACGCAGTCTAGATAAAACTCCTAATCGTCTGTCCCTTCCTCTGCGTTAGGATCAAACCCTGTGATTTTGACTACCTGAAAATCATCGGCAAAGGCAGCTTTGGAAAGGTGAGTGTTTACTTAACTTTTCTAGCACATAACTGACTTCTTTTTTTTTTACTTCCTCATATCTGTCAGCACCGTCACTGACTCAAATGTTTGTTTTGATACAGGTTCTGCTGGCTCGACACAAGGAGTCGACCAAATACTACGCCGTCAAAGTGCTCCAGAAGAAAATCATCATGAAGAAGAAAGAGGTAAGAACTTTAGATAAATGTCTGTATCTTTTCAGACATTACACCTCAATCCATGTTCGCACAGTTTAATAATGTAAAACGTCTTGTTAACTTTTATATGTTCCTTCCAGCAAAAGCACATCATGGCTGAGCGCAGCGTGCTGATGAAGAACATCAAGCATCCCTTCCTGGTCGGGCTGCATTACTCCTTCCAGACCACCGACAAGCTCTACTTCGTCCTCGACTACGTCAACGGCGGCGAGGTGAGTTCAAACCTCACAACACCCGGAAATCAGAACCAGAATCGGGTCAGAAGAACATCAAAGTGTTCTAGGTTGTTGCTGACAGATGTTTGTCTGTTTTTTCTCTCCAGCTGTTCTACCATCTGCAGAGAGAGCGGATCTTCCTGGAGCCCAGAGCCCGGTTCTACGCCGCTGAAATTGCAAGTGCACTTGGCTACCTCCACTCCCTGCACATCGTGTACAGGTAATGAGCGGACCTACAGCGTCTCCTAGTGGACTCTGTTAACATGATCGATGCTGAGCTGAACTGAAGGAGGACGGGAGGCGTTTTTCTAAACTTCTTTTTGCTTCTTTTTCCATCACAGGGACCTGAAGCCCGAGAACATCCTGTTAGACTCTCAGGGCCACATCGTCCTCACAGACTTTGGCCTCTGCAAAGAAGGTGTTGAGGCCAACGGCACAACAACGACCTTCTGTGGGACACCTGAGGTACACAACAATTCTCCAGATTCACCACACACACTCCACCAGTTATGATCGTCTGACTTGTATTAACTCTTCCTCGTCTCTTCCGGTGCAGTATTTGGCCCCTGAGGTTCTCCAGAAGCAGGCGTACGACCGCACAGTTGACTGGTGGTGTCTGGGATCCGTCCTCTACGAGATGCTTTACGGACTTGTAAGTTAAATCTCTCCCTTAAACCTCCACGTGTGACTCTGCTGCATATTCGCGCATTGAAAAAACTTAATGTTGTTGCTTTTGCTTTACAGCCCCCGTTCTACAGTCGAAACACAGCTGAGATGTACAACAACATCCTGCACAAGTCTCCCGTGCTCAAGCCCAACGTGTCGAACTCCGGCAGGGAGCTGCTCGAGGGGCTCCTGCAGAAGGACCGGACCCAGAGGCTGGGTGTGAAGGACGATTTTGTAAGTGGGACTTTTTAAAGAAACACACGACACAAAGAAAGAACTGTACGAGATATGTGTGGCCTCTTTTCTTTCTCTATCAACCTGCTAATCTGGAAATGTCTTTCTTCCTCCAGCTTGAACTCAAGCACCACTCCTTCTTCTCTCCGATCAACTGGGAGGACCTGATGGCTAAGAAGATCACTCCTCCATTCATCCCCTCAGTGGTAAGTTCAAACTAGGGCCGTGACCCACTTTTCTCAATCTATAGCACATTTTCCACCGGTGGTACGCAAGCTCCCTCTAGTGGTACGTGGCGGAATCCCACAACAATGATTGGAAATGAAATTTAAAAACATTAAGTACCATCAACACTTTAGCAAGTTTTATATTGCCTATAATATTTGCTCACACCTCATGTGAGATGTTCTGTCAAATCTGTCTCAGGTCCTCAAACGTACAAAACGCTAAAAGGCAGCATAACCGTCACATTTCTGCATCATCAATAACCTAAAACATCAATTACCAAACTCCAGTGGTATTATGCATTACAATAAACCTCGACAGGTGCTTTCAAGTATTTCCTTTAGATGTCTAAATCCTGTCTTCTCCGCTTGGTTTCACAGTCCGGTCCCACAGACCTCCGACACTTCGACCCTGAGTTCACCCACCTGCCCGTGTCCTCCTCTCTGTGCACGGACGCCCCGACTGTGACCAGCAGCGTCAAGGAAGCAGCCGGAGCTTTCCCGGGCTTCTCCTACGGGCCTCCCGCCGACCACTCCTTCATGTGAACGTCGACGTGTCGACCCGTCTGTCCGAGGAACTCACAAGAACAAAAATCTCTGGATTTGGAGTCTTATTTCTTGACTGAGGGGACCAGGCCGGAGCCGCCTGATGAGAGGATCTGACTGACATGATGGACGTGAGAACTTTTGAGGGAACTTTGGCCCTACTCTTCTGCCTCAAC
>CAEMYA010001845.1:58144-70832 GCA_903131615.1 Diplodus sargus | reverse complement strand
GCTCGGCTAATATTTGCAGATGACCTGGAGAGGAGCTGTGCCAGGATTTCTGCCTTAATTAGCGGTGTGCAGGGGAAACAGTTCCGGGGGGAGATGGGCGTTAGATCACACAGAGTAGTCGGAACAGATGTGTTTAAAGTATTTAATCATTACCAGTTTCTGGCCAGACACAGATTGTCAGACTGTAACATAAAATGAACGGTTGCATAACTACAACATGCAGGCAGAGAGATTCATGTCTTCATCAGAAATGTGTTTGTAATCCGAGTTGTTGTTTAATTGTGATTGGAGGTAACTAACAGAGGTCGTAGTAGTTACTAGAGGTAACTTTTGTAGATTTGTTACTTAATAATTTAAGTAGCTTTGGTTCATGCATAATTTTACAGCTTCCATGTTTTGCAGCTGATTTCCTAGAAAGAACCAAAGATGACAGTGCACATTATCATATATATGTTAATGTACTTCCTTATTACATACTTGGTAGGAGTTGACCATGTTGGTTTTATCAGGGCTGATACCAAAACCGATTATTAGAAATCAAGACCAAAAACTGATATTTGAGACTGATATTCATTTGCAGTCAAACATTTCCACCAACCAGTGATGTTTATACTTCCTTTTCATCAATTATTATATATTTACTTGAGTATTATCTTATCAGCTATCAGAGCAAAAGAAGCACCTTTTTGTATATTGTTTATTTTATTGGCAATCTGACAGAAAAATCACAGATACTGATAACAGGAAAATGCTATTTCAGTCAACCTCCTACAAACGACTATCCCCATTTTCTCAATAATCTCCTCTGATTCAAGTCCATCACAATATTGGCACCCAAAGCCGCCGCTTAACTGATTTTCCCTGGTTGTGGTTTCCCCCTGCCATGATCCTCCCTCCTCTGGGAAAAGAAAGCGATCACTTGAAGCAGAGAACCCGAAGGGTCCTGTATCAGGGCGATGTTGTTCGTCAGGTAGCGCTATTTAACCCGAGTGTTGTCGTGATGCTGGCACAGAAGAGGCGACTGTTACCGGTGGCAACAGCCGGCGGGACGGTTGCTTTGATTAATTCAGGACTCTTAAAACTGCCAGAATTAAGAAGCAGAGATGTTTGGAGACTGGGAGCTTCTGGTTTGATTTTGATAAGTAATGAACATGAGATTGTAAAATGTTTTGGGGTTAGTGCAGCTGAAAAGGTACTCTTATATTGTTGGAACTTCAGGCTTTTTGTTGCCATGCATTTAAAAATAAATCTGACCTTGAGTTTTGTCATTCATGTTTGCACGCTGACTCCCAAAACTTCCAAACTCAGTTTTTTTTTCTGCCTTTTTTTAACCATTCATCAAAACCCTTCAGAGGTTGTTTGACTGTTCAACACTGTCTCGTCTGAATATCTGCGGATCATCTTGTTTGTGGAAGTCAACAACAGCATTTCAAACTGGACCGCTGACCTCCTAAAATAAGCCCATTAATTCGTAGCAAACACATTTTCTTGACTTCAGACCCTTTTACTTCCACACAAGGACAGTTAAGGTCAGGGTTATGATTGGATGAACAACGTTTCATGCTTATTAACTATTCATGACTAGACTTTGTCATCCTAGGGGGATAAATTTCACAGCTGGTGGCAATTTTAGTTTGTTTCCAGCCACGCTTGTTGGTCGAGGTGGGCAATCTGGACAAAAACTTGTAAAACAATGTATTTAATCACAAAATGCAATCTCTTTTTCTCAGGTTTGAAGTGCCCTGTAGACTAAAGCCAGACTTGAAATGACCTATGTATTCTCCATTTAAATGCATTAATGACATTAAAGATAGTTCTTTATTGACACAAGCTATAACTCAGGTTTTATTTTATACAATATGTCACCAAAGAGCCACATGAAGTAACTCATCCAATCAGCATAGCCATCTAGTTAAATACATCACTCAGTTGGTTTGTTAATGTAGTACAGTTCTGCAAGTCAGTGGGGTTATTTGAAGACTGGAGACAGAAGTAAGACAACATTAAATACAGCAAACCTTCCGATTCACCTAAAAAGTAGATTGCAGATGCCTTTGAGATCGATCACAAGTTAAAATTGTAACATTTTTCAAATATGTTTTTGAAAGTTGATTGATCATCAGTCAGAACATCCAGTGGCCTTAATTTCCTTCAAATGTCATCCGTTAATGAGTTCGCTTACATAAATCTTGCATAAGCTGACAGATGTGTCGATGGCCCGACCAGTTTCAGTGACACTATTGGATTCGGAACGTGCACCATTAACTGCGGCTATACGTTCATGAGCTTTGAATTTGCCGTGTGACCTCCTTTCTCCATCTGTGTCTGCATTATGTCAGTTGGATGAATGTTCCATCTCTCCAGTGGTGGGGAACGGCCGGTTAAGCGAGCAGTGGAAGAAATTAGGTTAGATCTTATCCCCCTGGGGCATCTATTGATACGACAGCTTGCACCTGAGCACCTAATGCCTCTGTAGAATATGTTTTCATTGAATGAAGGTTAGGTCACATGTAAGGTGGCACGCTTCCTTAATCCCACTGTAAACATAAGCGTGGTGGGGACGTCGGGCAACTTGAGTGCCACACGTGCCTCACCTCGTGCGGGAGATTAGGCCCGGGTGCCCCAGTTCCTCTTATTACCGCCACCTCCCCGCTGATCACCCCGCGATAGTGGCAGGAGAAAGATGCATCGATGAGTGTTTATGGGACACGGGGAGGGGGGAGTCGCGTGTCGCGTGTTGGAAAACTACATAAGGCATAACCCCCGGCCATTTATTCTTTGTGTTTTTTGCTCCTGTGCTTGTGTAAAGCAGGGTCCGGACACGCTTTCCAGGTGCAGAGAGTAGGCTGTGCGTGCAGATATGTCGGGTCGCTCTGCTGCAGAGATGGACGACTCGCAGGAACTGCCTGAGCTGCCGGTGAGTCTACCCACAGCGACGCCAACACACATCACGGGAGGGAAAAATGACTGCGTAAATAACTGTGTTTATACATTTGTGTCTCTTTAGATGTTGAAAATTCTTTATTCATAAGAACTTGTGACCTTCCAGTGAACCAAACATGGATGCTCTTATTGTTTTGTGAGATTAATGCAAATATTTAATTAGTATTTTATATTTTATGCTTCTCAGATCTCATATTCCAGATGATGCTGCAGGTTTTTGTTGCAGTAACTTTTCTTTTTTAACAAACCAAAGTTGGGGGTGGATGTCAGTGGATTTTAAGGGTGATGGGTCAGCTAAACATTAAACATGAGTATTGGTTTTGAGATTTGTTTTCGTTGATTTGCAGTGTTTCCCCTTTGCAGTCCATTGATTGATATTGTGTTTTTTATTCAGCCAAAAGAAAGTATATTGAAACATTATTATTGTGTTGTTTTTTTGTAATCCTGGAAAAGCATTCGTCCCATTATATAGACTGAAGAAGTTGTTAAAGCAATCAGAATAGATAATATTCAGTATTTTCTTGATTTAGTGATATCAGGTATAGTTTCTTTTAAATGCTCCAGAGCTAATTCGTTTTCTGAGTCACAAAATAAATTGTAAAATAATGTGTTTGGAATTACTATTTGAGTGATTTAATTCAGTTGTTATGACAGTGGCAACACTGTGTTTTCATCTGCCCTCATTTTCTAATATATTGAGGGAAAACAGATGTGTATCACAGCTGGGATGCAGCAGAGAGAATAGATTTATGGTGAAAACCCTTTCTGTTTTTCTGTGTTTGTGCAGACAAAGAAGGCAAAGCTTGACTTAGACGGTGGACTGGAGAAAGAGCAAAGGTTTGTCTTATGGTGATCTTTAAAATCCTTTGAATTGCTGCTTACACATTCCTATAGAAAACAACAATAGGAAGAGCAAGAACTGACTTTTGAATCGATGATTTATGAAAGGGAAAAAAAGGTGTTATTTATGTTATTGTTGTCTCAGACTTTTTGGCGAATTTAATTTGTTTATATTATTGTTCACTGGCAGCAGAAATCCTGTAGTTGTAATGAATTTTTTCTGCTCCTTCAGTAATTTAGGTGCTGATGGGAGTCCAGTGGCTGTATTGGGTCCATCAGAGCAGGAAAGCTCTTACTCTGCCCTGTCCACAGCCCAGCTTGATGCAGGCAAGTGAAGAAAATGTAACATCACTAAGAAATATTCTGGGAAATATAAGAATATTTGATCATATCATTTGTGTTGAATCGCAGGTGATCAGGAGCAGTCAGACGCAGACAGTAGAGCAGCATCTCAAGTGTGCAGTGACTCCTTGAACTCATATGCACATTCAGGTGAGAACTGAAGCTCCGATTTGATGGTAAACAACATACAGAAAAGGTGTAAAAAGAGAAGAAACCTGCTCGAGTATGTCAAACTAAAACCATGTTGTCCTTTGTCTTTTTGACAGCCACAGACACGACGGCCACATCTGAATACACCCAACAGGTTTATCAAGGAAGCAAGTGAGTGAACTGCATTAAAGCAGATCAGATTATCTCATCATTCATCGTGTTTGAATGTTACGCACGTATGAGAACGTGAATTCTGACTTATAGTGCAGGTTTCAGTGTGCAGTGAAATCCAAAAAACAATCTTGTGCGTCTTTTTCCCAATTCCAGCAGGAATAAATGTGTCACTTAATAGCTCATTTTACAGTGAAAAAGCATGGGGTTAAATCCCAAACACTGCAGATACACCCTGATTTGATTTAAGTACTGAATCTCTTTCCCTCTTTCAGCCCGGCAGTGACGTCGTACACCAGTCAGGTGGCCTTTCCTCCTCTGGCTCAGTCCACTGTGTACTCTGCCTTCCCCCAGACAGGACAGACCTACGGCCTCCCGCCTTTCGGTTAGTCCCCGCTTCTTCTCTAACAGCCTATTTTACCTCTGTCCGCTCACTAAAAACCCAGCATCACACCGTTGTTACTTTGCTTTTTCGAGGCCTTACTGTGCTTTGGCGCTGTTGAATTGTTTTGCTTTTGATCTCTGCTTAAACACATTCATGTCCATTCAGTCCACATCTTAACTGAAAGACCTGATTTCTTAACTTTGCCGCAGCGTCTTCAGCGACACTCTCCTCTTGCTGCCTCCTTCATTCTCTGCTTCCATTGCTCTCTTTCATCTTCAGGTGCTATGTGGCCAGGCATTAAAACAGAGACAGGGCTGCCTGAGGCGCCCTCTGGTGGCCAGCCTGGGTTTCTCAGCTTCTGCTCCGCATATACCTCAACCCAGCCAGGCCATCTGCACTACTCATACCCCAGCCAAGGCAAGCTGCGACCTCACTCTGTCTCACAAGATAACACCGTCACACTCTCTGCAAATAATGAAGCAGGTTTTCCAGTGGCTCAGCTCTGTTTTCCTCTCTTGTTGTCAGTCACTTCAGATACTTTGATTTTTCTTCCTGCACTGTTTTAGTCGAGCGCTTTTCTGTCTCCAGGCTCAAGCTTCACAACATCCAGTGTGTACTCCAGCATCCTTTCAGCTGCGGCTCCCACAACCACCACCACCACCTCCTCCACCACAGCGGTCCACCAGGTCAGTGCTCCTCAGAGAAATGAAGAACAAAGCTCATGTCTCTGTGCGTTTGCTGTTATCAGTTATCCTGTTCATCAGTGCAGTTTAGGGGATGAAAGTAGTGTTTATTTTCTTGTTAGATTTTCAGCACACATTGACTTGTAAATGTACTCCATCCCCTAAAATGTTTGAAAGAAAAAGATCAACAGTCAATTATGGTGGATGATATGAGACTATTTTTCTACCAACCTTCTCCTGTTACAATTGTTTTGTTTGTTTACTTCCAGGAATTTAGCAGCTACAACTCTCTGGCACAGAATCAGTTCTCTCAGTACTACACTCTGCCTCCCAGCTATGTGCCTGCCGGGCTGCCCAGCAGCGACGACCAAGGTGCCGGTGTGGGAGCAGCCGGATATTCAGCTGTGAAGTCGGAGCAGGCTGCCTCAGCTGGACTGCCCCCCAGAGGTAAACTAGATGAAATACGACCAGTATTGATAGTATAGATGTTTGATACTCTTGTTGTCTAAAGAGAAGACAGCTGATAAGGAGAGGGATGAAACAAACGTCACTGAAAAGTTATTAACTGCTGTACACCCGATTTTTAAAAAATCACTTTAGAGGACGAATGATTAGAGATCCATGCACATGTTTTAAGCAGCAGTAGAAGTTTGTTATTCAGATACTGATTTCAGTGTTTGCTATCCTTAGACGCGTCACCACCAGAGAGCCTCCCGGCAGGTGCATCACTTCCTGCCAGTGTGGCTCTCCCCGCTGGAGCCAGAGATCAGGATGAGGTTGGATGCAGGAACTCTGTTGGAAAAGCCAAAGGGAAGGGCAAGAAGCCTGATAACTCTCCACCTACTGAGAGCGACCTGGAGGTAAACAAGTCAGCAGCCGTCTAAGTCACTGGTTTATCAGCTTGTGGGTCACCAAAGTATAGAATATTATTTCAGGTATGAAAATCTTACGGGATAAGGGCTTGACGAGGTCCTGAACACAGAGCCTCCACGTCGTGAAATGGCAGATAAAACAATAAAACTGCTAGTAGAACAAGATCCAAATCATCAGTCGTTCTGTACTTTTATTATTATGCATTGAATATAATATGAAATATGTCACTTTGTCAGGATTTATCAGTGTACTCGATGGAAAAGATTTCCTTTTTAGAGTTTAAAACAAAGCTAAACATGTGTTGTCTGGAACAAGTCACATGATCTGTAAATATTTCTTCTTGTCAATTAATAAAACAGGTTTGAGAATTAAAGTGTAATGTTGTTGTTTTCAGCGCATCTTTCTGTGGGATCTAGATGAGACCATTATCATATTCCACTCACTGCTCACCGGCTCCTACGCTCAGAAGTTTGGAAAGGTTTGTTGCTGTAAATGCGGCACATGACATTTGAGCATACGACAGGATATGAAAACGTCAGACTCAGGTTCTTGTTTGTTTGTTCAGGACCCAGCAGCAGTGCTGAACTTGGGCTTGCAGATGGAGGAGCTGATCTTTGAGCTGGCAGACACACACCTGTTCTTCAATGACCTGGAGGTATAGATTCAGACTGCTGTCACAGCAGCTTAAACCAACACAATGAGCTGTCAGTCAACATCGGTACAAGGAAGAAGGAAAAAAATACCTTGTCTGTCTTGTTGTTTTCATTCAGGAGTGCGATCAAGTCCATGTTGAGGATGTCGCCTCTGATGACAATGGACAAGAACTGAGGTGTGTACACAGTTTACTGTACGACGACTTCCTCATCACACACACATTGGCCTTATTACAGCCTTCTGCTTAATGACTGGGATGTATGTTTGTTTCCATCATCTAAATACCTAAACAAAAAGTATTTCTCCCTATTTTAGTAACTACAACTTCTTGGCGGATGGCTTTAACGGGCCAAGTGGTGGAGGGGCGTCCGGAACCACCACAGGAGTCCAGGGAGGAGTGGAGTGGATGAGGAAACTGGCCTTTCGCTACCGCCGGCTAAAAGAGATCTACAATAACTACAAAGGGAACGTTGGAGGTGAGTTGGCATCGCTGATAACATCTGGAGTTTGAAGTGAACTGCGAACAAGAACAATTTCACTCAAGGACACAACAGGGACACTTCGATACCACCTTTGAAAGTACAGTGTCTGAAGTTCTTCTTTCACTTTGACTCTAACTGTGCTTTCAGAGGCCTGTTTCTCCTAAGAAAAAACCCTCAAGCACTTTCAGCCACGTGAATTTGTGTCATGTTTGAAGACAGAAACAAAAGTTCTACAGTCAATATCCACAAGGCAGAATTGGAAAAACACACAGATCTAAATTACCACCATTTATTCTGCAACAGACAAAGTCATGTTTCAGCCCAGTGGCCAACATAAACAGAACTGTTTGTGTCTGCTTCGTTTTGGCCTTTTGAATTTCAGACTGTGAAACTAGACTGTGCTAAAGTTAGAATGTTTTTACATGTTTAAGTGTTTGTTTGTCTCTTTCAGGCCTGTTGAGTCCGATGAAGAGGGATCTTCTTCTTCGGCTTCAGTCTGAGATCGAGAACGTCACAGACGCCTGGCTCAGCACGGCGCTCAAGTCTCTGCTGCTCATCCAGTCCAGGTCTGAGCAGAGCACGGTTACTTTTTAGTATCAACAATGTCTGTCATGTATTTAATATGGTTTTTATATTTTTTTCAGCTGAAAATGGTCCAATACCAATACAAAGATAAATGACTTGATAAAGCTTTTTGTTTTGACCTTTGCTCCCGTATTTATGTGTATGTGTAAATGTGTGTGTGTGTGTGTGTGTGTGTGTGTGTGATATTCCACCAACAGGGGGAAGTGTATGAATGTGTTGGTCACCACCACTCAGCTGGTTCCAGCTCTGGCCAAAGTGCTGCTGTACGGCCTGGGAGACGTCTTCCCCATCGAGAACATCTACAGCGCCACAAAAATAGGTACACATGAAACGAGACAGTGGAGGAAGTGACATTAAGATTCTGCTTTTGGATTCTGTGCAGAATATAATGTATTATTTTCATGCAGGCAAAGAGAGTTGCTTTGAGAGGATCATCTCTCGCTTTGGGAAGAAAGTGACGTATGTGGTGATAGGTGATGGTCGAGATGAGGAGTTTGCAGCAAAACAGGTAAACATGAATGTTTTCCTGCAATCTTTTGTGTTTGTTTGTAGACAGTTTACTACAATAAAGCTGATTTTGGCTGCAGGGAAATACAAGTACAGTCGCTGTTTTTAAAGTCATCCACATCAGAAAAAGGAGCTTAAAAGGAGCTTAAAAAGAGTGCACGGCTTAAAAATAATAGAATAAAGGCTGCTTAGATGTATTCACTCAAATAAGTGAAAAGAAATTGAAATTTAGTCGGATCAACTACTGAACATTCATCAGATTTGACTACATTTGGACTGTTTTTTCAAAGATGTCTGTCTTTCTGTCTCTGCGTAGCACAACATGCCTTTCTGGCGGATCTCCACTCACGGCGACCTCGTGTCTCTGCACCAAGCGCTGGAACTGGACTTCTTGTAAAGGAGGCGGCGTTGAAAGCCGCACGCTAAAGGGAAAATGTAGTCGTTGTCGTCGTCGTCCTGTTGGTCTGTGGAGTGACATTGTGTGATAAAATCCTCCACAACCTAAAACGATACACACTATAACAAACACCTTTCTGCCCTCACTGACGACTGAAGACTCACTGTGTGACGTGTGATGTACTGAGACAGACTTTGGGTCGGAGCTGGCTGTGAGAAACAGACTGGATGCAACATTTGCTCAATTGAGGTTCCTCACGTCCAGCGGCCCGTCCTCTACGGCAGCTAACCTCAACACAGCTGAAACTGGCACTGATCTGGACACAGAAGGAAAAACATCCTTTTTTTTTTTTCTTCTCTTAATTCATTTCCGTTTTTAAGTATCAAAACCTCCTGCAGTAAAACAATCCCTCTACTTTTACTTTCTCTTTGTGGATTCAAACAACCAAAGGGCCTTTGTTTGTTTGTTTGTTTGTTTGTTGTTTATCGTTTTCATCTTTTTGGGTTGTTGCAGCTTTTTATTCAGGCTCTGTGTAAGTCACAGAATAATATCAAAGCTAGTCTGCCTCTTTTCATTCAGCGACTTGAAAGCATCATTTTGCAGTTTCCCCCACAAACCAAGTTACTCACAGTCATCAAGTATCAAATGTTCCCATTCTTAGTTTTTTATTTGCCTCCCATGTAGCCATTCAACTATTTAACCTAAAGGTACTAAACGTGGTCAAACATAGAATTCGGTTTTGACTTCCTGTCCTGATCTGACTGAACACCACAGCCGCAGTCAGCTGTCCTGACCGCTCCACTGTGCTGCAACAGCAGAACGTGGTCCTCTGAAACGGTATGTGAGATGTCATCTGTGGTCAGTGAGCACGTTCTGAGAAAGAGAGGCTCGGGTCGAACTTCTGACAAACCTGAACTGTATGTCATGAAAGGTGGAAGGCAAAGCATGACGTCTAGTGTATCAATACCAGAATTTCTGACTTCGATACAAGCATTTTAGATTCTTATGAAAAGGTTAATATAACAAGGCTTTTATGCAGAATCCTTGAGAGGCAAGTGAATTCCTTTTCTTTCTTTCTAATGATCCATTTTCTGAGTTGATCTTTTATCCTGTGATTATGATTTGAGAGCTAGTAGAGAAAAAAGTTTTGCCAGGTTAATCTTTCAAGGTACCTTTCTGATACTTTTCCATGTGTGCAACAACATTTATTCTTTTTTTAGTTTTCTTTAACCAAGTGGAGGGAGTGAATTCAGGAAAAAAACAAAATTTTCACAGATGAGACAAAATGTAACCCTTTCCCCACCAGTTCTCAAGTCGTAAACACAGGAGAGAAAACAATTTAGATCAGACGTGGAAAAAGGATCACCAGGGAAAAAAAGAAAATCTTGACTTTCTCCTCACAGGCTTCCGTACTTTTATATGACAATAAGGTTAATAACTTTTCTTGGCTAGTGGCAGCAGAAAGACGAGAAGACATTACATTTCTCACTTTGTTGGGGGTTTTTTCTCTTTAAATTTGGCCTTTTAAAAATAATGTGTGTGTCAGTACGCTGTCGGACAGAAGAAAGAGTGAGCTGGTGTATCGAACTGTTCAAATATTCAGGATCAATATATCTATTTTTGACAACCCTAATAACTTAAATAATAAAATCACAAAAACATGAGTTCTGTCGAAAATCCATATTACAGACTTATAATTTACAAAAACAAACATTTCATCACTCAAATGTTCTTATACAGGCAAGAAATTACACAATGTCACCGCGAGTTAAAGACACAAAAAGAACACAAAGTGTTTTTAATCTTAATGAGATGTTTGTTTTTTCAAGATCTTTCTAGAGCTGCTTCACCACAAACCACTTTATTTAAATAACACCTCAATAAGCACGAACAGCTTGTTAGTTTCTTTTGTGCATTGCATTGTGGGAGAATAGTGGTCATCAGCAAACCTGTGTAGAATTAGTGTGGATTCTGGATTTGGGACACAAAGCTCTGGGCTTCAGATTTGGTGAATTTGATCAATTAAGTGATTTGATTAAAAGCTAAAATCAGGACTGTTTTTAGGGCCACTAGTTGTTTTACAGTAGTGGATGAAAATGTACATTAACTTACATTTTCTATTTGTGTTTCTTTTCTGGAAATGTGGAAAAAAACTTTTGCCTTACACTCGGATGGAACCCCGACCACAGATAACAGCTCAGGATCTGAATTGGCTTTTGAATGGAAACTGCAAGTTTTGAACCGACAGCAGCTCCCGACAGCTCTGCTCCACCTGCAGGATGTGGCTCCTTTGTAGGAGGACGGGGACCCATTGTCTCCTAATCCGTCCAGGCTCACACCTCTCAGCCTCTGACTCAGCTAACACATTGTCAGGAGGATCATTGTTCACTCAAGAGGTTACGTTTTAAGGTTTGCTGTTCTTTTTTTTTCTTTATTTTTTGGTGAATTGCTTGACAGTTGTAGCATCTCAGCACAATGGTCACCAGCACAGGTTCAGTCTGTGGGACTGTTGAACTGTGGGAGAAAAAAGAAAATGACATGTTAGCCTTTAGAATTACATTTTATCACTTGTACATGTTGTCATGTTTGTGTTAGAAAATCAGAATTGCTTTTTTTTTTTTTGTTGTTGTTGCGACTGCTTGTGAAAATGGTCGTTTACCAAAGACATTAATCAACAAGTTTCCTCAGTTGCTTCGGTTCTGTTCGCTGACGTTCGTTGTATCAGTTTCAACTATTATTGATCAATATTTTGGGGGTTATTTACAATTTGCAGTGAATTAGTCAATCAAAAAGAATCGTCCTTAGACTGTTTTGATAATTGTTGTTCAGGCTTCTTCAATGAAGGATTTGCTGTTAATTTGGTTTATATGATTGTGTTTTTGCTGAGGCTGTTGGTCAAAACAAGCATTTTGAAGATGTCACTTCGGGGCCCGAGACATTGTGAGCATCTTGTTTTTTTAACTTCGTATTAAGAAATGAATCTGCAGAGTAATCTGTGGTATGAACAGATGTTAGTTGCAGCCCTAATTTTGTTTATTAATGTCCGAATATAGTTAAAAATGCACATCACTCTTTTCAGAGCCTCAATAGTCCAAAATCCAAAGATATTCCTTTAACTTTCATAAAGGAATTAGAAAAAAAGCAGATATTGACGTCAAAATGTGTGAATTTTAGGTACTTTTCGCTTTAAACGGTTAATCGTTGAATCACCTCATAGTTGTGTCAGCTGACTGCAGCCACAGAATGACTCAATCGCTCAGCCACATGACAGCCCCCGACTTTCTTTGCAGACGTAAGGAGGGAAAACGAAACAAAAGGATGATGACTGTGCAATACATTTCTACTCTGCTCATTAACTGTAAATCAAGGGATTTAGAGAAGCAGGGAGGGGTCCACTCTCCCCCCGTCTGTGTGAGATTACGAGTGAACAATACTGAGCCTGAAGAAGATTTCGTATTTACACACATGCAGCTTGACCGTTAAGAATGTGTATTTCCGTGTGTTTGTTGTTTTTTTTGTCTTGTGTGACTGTGCATATTTATATTGTGCCTTTAACCATCATCTGTATGCATAATCTCAAAGGGAAACGTGTAAGATTTTTTTTGTTTGATACATTTATCACTGCATTGTTATATTATCCAAAGTGTTATCTTACTACTTTTTTTTTTTTTTTTTT
>CAEMYA010001845.1:0-38157 GCA_903131615.1 Diplodus sargus | reverse complement strand
GTATTCACACGTTTTATTTTACAACATTAAATGAATCATTGAATGTCCCACATTTGAATTACAATTAAACATCATCACAGCAAGCACAGAGACTCATCTACTCACTAGTTCGTCATTACAGGCCGACTTGAGTTACAAACTATTCAAACTCTAACTTTACAACTGGCAGACTGATCAATTTACAGAAAATGCAGTGTAGTCTGTTTACAGCCTAATGTTAGCTTTTTACTTCTAGTGATTTAATTTACACTTCCAAAATCACAAAAGTGGTGTTCAACTGTGAAGACCATCTTGCTGAACAGAAGTTAAAAGTATATAAAGCTAGTGTTTGTCACATGTTTCACCAATATCAAATCCAATCTCATGGGCTTGTTGTTGAGGAAAGCAGTGTGATGCTAACTTCTGGGTTAGCTTACAAAAATATGTAATCCCTTCACACTGTTATTGATCACTTGTTGGATTCATACTCACAACATATACGGGCTTCATAGTAGCTACTTTTTACTAGTTAGCTCAGTTAGCTGTGCAGCTAACTGTCAATGCTGGGAGCTCGGACCTCCAGGGAAGTTTAGGTGCTTCATTTTGGCATTGATAGTCCCCAAACTGATGGGTAGATAAATCGTATCCGTGTGCAGTTAAGTACAGTTTAAAGGTCTCTATACCTGACACAACTTCATTACTTTGTTTATATTTGGCGGACCCTGCCACCTTTCTAGCTTGAAACAGTGTTCTGGGACCTTATTTCCCTCTGAGAACAGCTTGTTTTTTCAGTTATGAAAGTTTGTGTTATTACCTCATTAATATTGTAAATATCAAAATTCTGTGTTTGTTCTTTCTTTTCCAAAACTTGATTAAGCAAAACAAAAACACCGTTCCCAAAATGTATTGCAATGTATGCAATATGCATTAATACAGCATGGTTATCCAAAAACAGTTGCATGAGGATTAAGTACATTTATTAGACTTTTACCCAAGTCCTACTTCAGTAAAAGTATGTACGATATAAGTTACTCTCACTTTTATCAAATATTTTTTAACATAATATGTTTCGTTGGAATCAATTATGACTTTTGGCCTCCTTGTACCATCCCAGATAATTTGCCTGGATACAATGGAGCTGCCTGAGAGACTAAACCCAGGCCAGCAGAACCTACGTCACCAGAAGCCACGCCCCATCCAGCCGCGACCTATTGTATCGAAGGAGCGCGTGTATGTATCCTCGCAGCCTCGCGCCTCCTCTCTCCTGTGTGTGGTGCCGCTCGACGGATCCCGCACGTTGCTAGCACACCGAAGCTAACAATATGTCGAGGGTGTACATCGGAAGGCTGAGCTACAGAGCCAGAGAAAAGGACGTGGAGAGGTTCTTCAAAGGCTACGGGAAGATACTCGAAGTCGACCTGAAAAACGGGTAACGTTGAAGCTTTTTGTCGGTGTCCGTTACCGTCGAGGCTAATGTATGCACGGGCCGCGAAGGCCTTGTCGGCTGCAGCGACCGCGGCCCGCTAATGCTAATTTAGCTAGCTAGTGCGGTTAATATTTTACCCAAAAATCCTTCGTAAATGTGAGCTAAATTGATGTCTGAGTTTTGCTAGTGTGTTAGCGTTCGTGATCAAGTACGAAAGCAAAGGCTGATTGTGAGCTTGAGTGAGATTGGTGCGATATCTGGACAACGGTGGACTAGCTAGCAATAATGTTGGACGTGGCAATGTCAAAGGCGGCTGTTTGCACCACAGGCTGTAAGCTAACGTTAGCAGTAAAAGCTCAAGTCCAGGCTCGTGTGTAGCTTGTAGCTAGACGGGACCTACTTTGTACAATGAACGTGCACGCGTTGTTGCACAATTGAGTTTCTGTTACATGCGTTACTTCCCGTTTGAACAAAATACCGTTTGGCTTCTGCATTCATATGAAGAGTTAACTCAGTACTTACATAATGCGGAAGCTCATTTTATTAATTATTATTCGACGCGTAAAATTCACTTGATGATTATTTTCACCGATTAATCTTTTTGTTGCTAAATTAAGATGCTTGTATTTGCAACCACTCGTCCGAGTTGTTGAAACCTACCATTGACTTGTCTGTAGCACTGAAATGGGGGTCCACTGCTTATGATAGCCCCTTTAAGGAAATGTAACATGAGGGCACGCTGCAGGCACACCTGTATTCATAGCTGTGCAACATGGTCCTTATGTACCATGTTATCTAATCACATGGTGCTATGTTACCTAGAAAGTAATTATTAATAAAATGATTCAAGGAAATAATTTAAAGGATGAAAAACACTTAAAATTGGTGGGGGACAAAGGGATATTTTACTTTTACACTTTATTGTTACGGATCTGAATTTTTACCTTGTTTTGTAAATGCTTTTTGTCCATCCATGCACACATTTCACTGTATCCCTAACCCAGTTTAAGTAGTGTAATTACTTAAATATAACCACAAAAATAGTAAAGCATATTGTAATGCGATCAGACAAACATTTATTGGATAGATTTATATTGCAGTAATAGTACACGGTTGTAACAAAACCCCAGGTCACACCGGTACTTGTCTCACTGCTCAGTAGTTTCCCTTGGCAAACCATTGAGAATTACTGAGGTCAATGACCTTCACTGAGATGTGTTTAACATATTCCAAGCCCGTTACTTGTATCCCTGCATTAACACCTCTTCTCTTCTCTAAGGTATGGGTTTGTTGAATTTGACGACCCCCGTGACGCAGACGATGCCGTGTATGACTTGAACGGCAAGGAGTTGTGTGGGGAAAGGGTCATTGTGGAGCACACCAAGGGACCCAGACGTGATGGAGGTTATGGAGGAGGAGGAGGAGGAGGTGGTGGTGGTGGTGGCGGTGGAGGAGGAGGTGGAGGAAGAAGTAAGTCTGCACCAGAGTGTTGTGTTAGTGTCACATGAATGATGTCATTGAGGGATTTCATTCATTACAGGGAACCGTTGATCTTAATGTCAAAGGGGCAAAAACTTTAAGCTTGTCCTTGGTGGCTGATGTGCATTCAATTTATATCCTAGTGTTAATGATAGAAATTGTAGGGGTGACACTCCTGACACTGAACATTTTCTGCTCTAGATGACACCTTGAGCCCGGTGATTGTTTTTATTATAATATTGCAAACTAAAATAAAAGGGGGTGATGGAACATTGACCTCTCTGTTTGTATTTGTAAAGGGTTTGAAACAAATGTCTAACATGTTGAATGTTTTTTTTATTTTTATCAAGTTTGAATTGTCCTATAAATATTGGCATCTTTGTATATTTCACCTTGCTTTTAAATATCATTACCAGCTAAATTTCTGCGAGGAAAAGGATGTGGGTAGCAACAGAGAGGTCTCTGAACCAGACTACAAATAGTTTGTTATTGCTAAAAATTCATGAGGAAGAAAATAGGTAATGTTTTACTCTGGTCAGTGTTGGCCAGTTCTACTGATGTCCATTTGATATCCCAACAGAGTCCATCATCCTTCTAACTTTCACACCTTCCAGTGAAACTAGTTGTTTTCATTTAGTTTTGATTGTCCTTGATTCGCACACACCCATCCACAACCACCCATCTTAGTTTCATCAGGTCTTGTTGTTGTTCTGGTCTCAATGAGCACTCCTGTTTTTCAATGGCCTGTTTAACATATGGGCATGTCTCTCTTTCTGGATTGAGTACTCCAGTTGTGTTTTTTTTATTGTCTTGCAAATAAGCTAGCAGACAGTTGAGCTACAGCACTTAACAGTTTATCCACACACTGAACAGTAGGCGCAGGAGGAGATTTCCTTCTCAGCACATAATGTGATTAAATTTGTGTGCACCAGAGCCACCAATGACTTGGATTTCCATAAGATGGGTTGAAAATGCAGTTACATGTGATGGGGAAATGGCTTACTGATGGAAAGGATATAAATGTTTAATTTGAATACTGTAAACTAAGTATTTGATTGTTAAATATCTTGTTAGCTATTGATGTCTTATTTCGTTTTTTATTTCATATAAAATGATTGTCAATTTAAAGGTAAAGATTTAACAAAGAACCTCAATGTTTTAATTGAAAGAGTCCTTTGCTGACTGCCTGCCCCTATTGCTGGCCATGGTGTCCCCCCTTTCCAAGAGTGTGGTTTGACCATTCTGGGCCCCTGGGCAGACCAAAAAAGGGAGCCATTGTGAATGAAGACCGCTTTTCCCATTAGGCCCAGGCCGGGTGGTGAGGATGCCATGGGGTTAGGAACAGATGTGGGTTCAGCTCTTATAGGTGCCTGAAAAAAAGAACATGTTTTGTAACAGTGTAATGTTTTTAGATAGGGTAGCATAGAAACTTGCTTTAGTTCACCGTAAGTACTTCCTCGATCAGTTATTTTTTTGAATTTGATTTTTTTTCTTTTTTCATTTAAAATAGGCCTATTGACATTTTACCAAAATTTAATAAGCTACAGTTGTGTTTAGGATTTTAAATACAGATCTGAGCTTGTAGAAATGAATAATTAGGGTTTTTATTTTTTGATTTATGTAAATCTTTTTTTTTTTTCCACCTTTGTTTTTCACCTTCTTTGTTTCCCTTTCCCAATTGAATATTGACTTTTTTTTTTTTAGTGTGTAGCTTGGAGTTTAGTAAAAATACACCATCTCTGTTTTTTTTGTCTTGTTCCTCATTTTTCCTGTCCTTTCCTTGTTACCTTAAAAGGTGGATATGGGCGCTGGGGAAGAGACAGATATGGTCCTCCGATAAGGACAGATTATCGACTCATTGTTGAGAATCTTTCCAGCCGTTGCAGCTGGCAGGATTTGAAGGTATGTATTTTGTTCTTTCATAACACGTCAGGCTTTAAGTGTAATGTCAAAGCTAATTAGTGTCATGTAATTTATCATCCGCCTGGTTCACGGACAACTTAACATGTACCATCCACTGGAACTGTCAAACCAGTTTTGCAAGATACAAAGACGTTCATCCCCAGTTCACAAGAAAAAAACTTTTGAATTTTTTCAACCAGCATATACAAAGATGGCTGATTCTGCAACTCCATGCGAGCACTTTTGCTGCCATTTTCGTCTTTTAATGTACATCAATCTTCAACATGCGTTTCTATTTCTCTAAAGGACTACATGAGGCAGGCAGGGGAGGTGACCTACGCTGACACCCACAAGGGCAGAAGGAATGAGGGGGTGATTGAGTTCAGGCTGTACTCTGACATGAAGAGAGCTCTGGAGAAGCTCGACGGAACCGAGGTGAACGGTAGAAAGATCCGGCTCATCGAGGACCGCCCTGGAGCCAAACGCAGACGCTCTTATTCTCGCAGTCGCAGCCGTTCCAGGTGAGACACATGTTGATGTTTATGAATATAGCAAGAATGATCACAGAGGTTTATCTGCACATCACAGAATGGTGTTTCAATGCACAGATTTAAAAAGCACTGCTTGAACAGTTTTGTGACTGTAGCTAATTGTTTTGTTTCCTCTCAGGTCTCGCTCCAGGAGCCGCAGGTCTCGTAAGAGCCGCAGCCGTAGCGAAAGCAGCAGTCGCAGCCGCTCCCACTCCAGGTGAGTTATTGAAACTCTAAAAGCTGGGATATCAAACCAGATACATGTTGTTGTCTCTGTAGTGAAATGAGATGTCAGTAAACGTTAAGAGTAAACTGACTTGCAGAAGCTGTACTTATGGATTAGTTTGTTCCCTGCAACTGAACAAGATGCTATAGATGTGAACCATGAGACTAAATGTATGCATTGTAGTTCCCAGAAAGCCTCTGCATGTTAGGAACAACAATGGCCAACCATATTTACGCCTCTCAGCAGAAGTCTATTTAAAATCCACACTGAGATATTAACACTTCATATCCAGTTTGCTGTAAGATGAGAGCACATGACATTTCCATAAATAGATATTTACAAGGCCACCACACAGGTGCATGCACTGGTATGCAAGTAGCCCATAGCAATGGAACGCAAGTTGTAGCCTAATATTTACAGCCGATGTTTCACCACAGCCTCTGTCTCCATGTATTTGATAGCTGTAGACTATTTTTAATCCTAGCAGGCCGAAGAAATGTAACCTTTTCAAGGTGGATGTGGGCTGGTCTCTCTGTCATAGTTCATCTACTTGCCATAAAGTCTGTCAGAATGGCTCTACAAAGCAGGACTCACACCTTTTTTTTAATGCTGTTAAACCATTCGTTAGAAATAACTGGCAGAACGTTTTATAAATTGGTGTTCTGAAAGATTTTGTAATTTTGCCAGCTTTTTTTTTTTTTCATTCATTTTTGAGTTGCTCTGTGTAAAAGTGCCTTTATTCACAACTCGCTGCCAGAAAGCAGAACAGTTCTGCTGTAACAATGTTTGAAACAAGACTATTGATCCCTAAATTCTGTGAATTTCTGTGTATTTTAATTGGGATGGAGCAAAATATCAAGTCATGTGTGGACATTTGTTTACACATGGAATCAACAATACTAAGTTTCTCAATTTGATTTGTCCACAGAGCGGCATCTCGCTCCCGCAGCCGTTCTCGTAGCAAGAAGAATAAGGGCAAGGGCAAGAAGGAGGAAGAAGAGCGCAGCAACGGCGCTCCGAAGAACAAGGACCGCAGCAGGAGTCGCAGCCCCAAGAGCAAAAAGATCAAGAAAGACGGGAAGAAGGGCAAGAAGGACGAGTCCAGGTCCAGATCTCGCTCCAACTCCAGGTCTCGCTCTAGATCAGGAATGAAAGATCGCTCTAGGAAATCTGGCTCAAAGGGGCGCGAGCAGGCCAAGAGCGATGACGAGGGAGGCGAGCCCGAGAGGGGCTCTCGCTCTCGTTCCCGCTCTCCTGATGAATCCAAATCCAGAGCCAGGTCTAAATCAAAGTCCAAATCCAAGTCCCGTTCCCCCTCACCCACCAAAGCCCGCTCCCACTCTCGCTCCGCCTCCCGCTCAGAGTCCCGCTCCAAATCTCGCTCCCAGTCTCGTTCTCGCTCCCGTTCCCGCTCTTAGTTCAGATTTTGGACTGTTTGTCATGAGCCCTAATCCCACCGTCTCCCTCTGCCCTCGATTTACATTCCCCGAGCCCCACAACACTACCCCTGCCTCCTGTTTTTTGATAAGTAGCTGTAGAATACGTGGCACTCAACTCGATGTCTTTATGCACATGCTACTCCATTTCATTTGACTTTTACTCTGCCTATTTTTTCATTAGCGCTGTCTTGTATGGAGGTGTTTGTAAAATAACAGGGTTCAGTTTTATAAGTTTCAATGATGGTATGGTAAGTGTCTTAGCCTTTTTTTAATCAAACGTAGAAGCATACTGTTTTGTCAAATTGCCAGGTGGGAATATGTTCTGACATCACCTCACCTTTTGTGAAATTCCTTGTATCATTTTATTTCAAATTAAAAAAAGAAAAAAAAAGCGTGTTCTACATTTGTCTTTGGACTTTTTTTTTATTATTGGTAGATTTAAAGTCAGTGACGTGGGATTTAAACTAATGATGTTTGGAGCACATGACCATTTACAAAGACTTAAAGAAATTATGACTCTTGACTTGTTTTGCACACACCATTAGAACCAATTTTCTTCTGATAAAATGCTTCAGTAAACACAATAACTATTGTATAACTGGATCACTACATCTACCAAGCAGTCAAAGCATGAAAGATGTCACAACTGTACACACACTGAGCGAAGGCCAGCAGTCGGAGTAATTTTGGAACTGAACTGAAGCGCCATCGTTAATAGACATCTCTCCACACTCGAGCCACAGCCGTCTCATTTTTCATAAAACTACAAAGCCCAGCTTGTTTAGATTTAACCCAATTCAGGTTTTACTACTTCAGAATGAATTAATGGGCTTAGGGCTAAATTCCACAAGCAGAAAAACTGACAATTTGTTTTGGTCTTCATGGGATTTTCTTATGGCATTATACACAGTAACGTTGGCGTTGTCCCTGGAAAATCATCCTGAAAATCATTTTCCGACCATAGTTAAAGCTTGATAAATGTCTCAAACTGAAACAAACCATCCGCCAAGAGTTTATTACAATTTTTCAAACCATGAATTAAGAATACAAAGCACTTAAGGTCTCTGGCTTTAGCTTCTTTTAAAAGGTGCAACACATTTTATCATTACACAATCTTAAATTGATGAGTTATCCCCAGATTGAGAGAGATCTGACGTCAGCATGTTAACCAGCACCAGCCCATCCTTTGTCCTTTATCATAATTCTACTCCCAGCTCCAAGTCAGAGACACTAGCTACAAGGCTAACTAGACAACAGCAGCTGCAGTTAGCTGGCTGTATTTGTGTAAAGAATGAGATTCTGGAAGAGGCAGATTCTAAAATATTAGTTTAAATATAAATGTAGCTGCTAGTCGTTTTGGGCTCTGGAAATATGATTATGAGAAGTGCAATGTATGGTCGAAGGAACTTCTGCCCAAAACAGTGTGACACGTACATCTCTTTATGTAAATACAGTAATTTTATATTGTACACTCAGTATAAAACACATTAATTACACATGAACAGTAATCCGAGTCCATACAGTCATATGATGCTACATCCTTCACCTTCATGAATACTACACATGGATCTCTTACAGAGGTCTATGTCCTTAATATTCTCACGTCTCACAGCGCAGTTCTACCAGAAACTGTTCTGCCTCTTTGTGTTTTCAGTAACTCAGTGCTGGTCCTTCACCAACCAGAGGCTCCTCTTCCTCTCTGTGTCAGTATGAGTGCATGCAGGCTGGTAAGCAAAGCAGGTGCCAGCTCGGCAGCCATCAGTCTCTCCAGCTCGTGGACCCGCGACTGCCAGACTCAGTCATCATCATCTTCCTCTGACGAGGAGCGCATGATCCCGCTGCTGTCGTCACGGTAACACCGGGCCATTAGGCGCAGCTGCTCGAGGGCTTCCTTGTAGTCGGCCATTTCAGGGCCCTGGGAGAGGAAGCTGGGGGCCAGGCGGCGGATGTCGAAAGCGCTGGCGCCGCGGTGCAGCTCGGAGAGCCACGGGCCGAGTGCGGGCCCCGACTGGAGGGACGTCATGACGGGTACAGAGGAGACCACAGGGGCCGGAGCTGTGGAGACAGCAGAGGAACAAACAGGTTGAAGGAGGAGTTTTAAAAAGGGAACCTCTAACCTGTCATGCTATTTATGCCCATGAGAAAAAAACTAATTATGATCTCGTAATTCTGACTTTTACTGATGGAAACTGGCACTAGTGTTTTAGAAAGACTAGGATAACTATGTATTTCGAACTGTCCCTTTCAAGCTACAAGAAAGACACGTGGACAAAAAGATTACGTGAAACTAGAAACGTGCTTACAGCCGGGCGGGGCAGGCTGGCTCTGCAGGAAGCCCTGAGCATCCAGGGACCGGCTGAATATCTGAGGGAAAGGTGGCGTCAGCTTACTGGGAGTAGACGCCAACTGTAGAGCACTGAGGGAGCGAAGACGGAGAGAGAACATGTAAAAATGTATTATTTACCCTCAGGATAAACAAGTGGTATGATTTGTGACGGTGCGGGGACTCACAGAGGAGATGTAGGGTAGAAAGAGCTGATGTAGGCAGCCAGGACGTCTTCCCCGCTGTGGAGGCTGTGCAGCGGAGTGGGTGGTTTAGTCCCTGGAGCCAGAGAGCTGAGGAGAGAAAATGTGTCACAGATGATGAATGTTTAATGGCTGCGTGGTTCTGGAAGATATTTCGCACCGTCGATAATCCATTAAAATGTGGACTGCAACTTTATCTTTGTCTAACTATCGACTTGATGCATGACTTTATAAAATACTTTAATTCTCCTGGATTCAGTAAGTGGAAAGTTGTACGTGCTGCACAGTCATCTAGTGGTCCGACCACCATTGGGGTCATTTCCTTTCTGTTGAGGTGTTTGAAATCTGTCTGCAAAAGAGGAAACTGTGCTGATGGTTACACCCTGAAGAAGGCGGTTTGTTCTGCAACGCAACTTGTTTATTTTTAACCTTTTGTGGTGGTGCCTGTTTTAATCTTTCTTTTTTTGAAGAATTGAAAACACACCAGACTCCATGTTCAGTTTTGTAAACTATTCTATACATTCACCTTTGTCTTTGTTTAGTAGCCTTTAAAGTGTAGGTATCTACATGCAGTACATTTGGCTTTTTAAGCACAAACCCAGCTACGTCCATGACTTTAACAGTATGTAAGTAAGTACAAGTATAGTAAGTACAGAGCCACGAAGTATCTAAAATGAAATGAAAAACTTCACTCGTGCCTTTAAAAATGATGAAATCCTCTGTGACGATGACTCAAAACATCGTTATAGAACTATTCAAGTTTGTAAAAAGATATATAATCAGTTTATACACAAATATAACTGTATTACTACACTATATTTGCATTAACACTAATTATTCAATAAAAATGTGTGTAAATCACTGAAAATATTATAGATGTTGCATGAACTCCTCATGATATATAGATACAGTCATGTCCCTATAAAATAAACATGCTTAGTGTTTAAGATACTTTTACATCTAATGTTTAAAATAAGTAATAGAAGCTGACCTGGTCAGTTTCTGGCCCTCAAAGCCTTTGAGTGTCGCCCACTGGCCGTAGCACCGACTGCCCTCAGCTTCGGAGCAAGCCGATAGCGGTTTCCATGGCAACATATCTGTGCAGGCACTCAGGGCATCGGGGAGAGTGCTGCCGTGCATCATGGGAAAGGGGAGGGCGCCGTAAGCAGCCACTACCTAGAATTTTTAAAATTGAACGTGTCACCGGACCGTCAGAGGCTTTAAAGTGACGTGTGCATGTCTGAAGGAAACAGTATCACTGTGTTACCTTTCTGCCAGACACGGCCAGTGTGTCCGCCACCTGCCACATGGGGACGCTGTTGTTCCTCAGCCTGTAAGGCAACGTGAGGGCGTCGAGGGCCAAAGCCAGGACGGAGCTGGAGTGGTACCACAGTGAGGGCTGACACACAGGAGAGGCAGCGACAGTCCATCAGTTTTCAATTTTACTTACATTAAAACATGTACGCTCACATTACGGCATCTAAATAAGTCTTAAAAAGTTATCTAGAAACTCAAGAGTTAGAATACAGGGGCAGAAAAACAGTTTTATCCTTCTTATTAATTCCATTTATCATCATCCTGTCTCTTTAATTTGTGTTTTTAATTTAATAAAACAAAGTCAGCGAAAATGCCATAAATAAGCCACTGAACAGGTCTTGAAAACTAAGTTGCTGATCACCTCATATTCAATTTAACATATCTTTGAAAAGTTTAACAATAGTAATACAGTAATGATCAGAGAATCAAAGCTCACATCACAGGTGAGGAGGGGGAAGGTTGTGGGAGAGGAGGGTCGTCGGCCGAATCCTCCACGCAGAGTCAGCGGGCAGAAGAAGGAGCTGTTACTGGCCAAGTGGACGGTCCCTAATGTGCAGTTTAACTGGTGGTAGATGTCTTTCATTGGAGTCTGGTGGAAACAAAACAATGGCATCAGTACAGAAGCCCCATTTAAAAAACATCAGCTTTTTTTTACACAACAGTGATGGATAAAATGGAGACACACAGAGATAACGAGTTAAGTTTGTGACTCACTGAGTTTGGGTGGCTGACAGGCGCCAACCCCCACGTTAGGATTCCTCTCCCGCTGTAAGAGTCCTGCAGCATCTCTGTGACCTTCGACCCCAGGCCTGCAAAGCCGTCAGCCAGGTCACACAAAACCTGGAAACCCTGAGAGGAAAACAGGAGGCAGAGAGAGGAGCGATAACGGAAGGAACAACATGTATTTGATGTTTGTTTATATGTCTTTTAATGAAACAAATGTACGAAGTACAAAGTATTCACCAGGGAATGTGCACAGTAATCCAAAAACAATGACTGACCTGAAGGTAATCGCACTCCTCCACGAAGAAGTGGAGTTTGTCCTCCAGCTCCTCGAGCACCGACCCCTGCAGGAGAGCCTCTCCCTGGCCAAAAGCCTCCAGACGATGAGCCTCCCTGGACAACCACACATGAAATATTAAAGCTTACTTAACCCACCTTAATGTAAAACAAGAAGATGCATCTTTTAAACAGGTTTGCATAGAGGGAAATGTCCTCTTATGCCACAAGTAGTGATCTAACATCATCTTTTCTTGTCAGATGTAAAAAGGAAAAGTTAGACATTCACTATTTATGGTGCAGTCTCAAGTAAAACAAAGATTCAGCTTAAACAGAGAAATCTGCGACAATGCTGACATCTACTGGGCAAAAGCAGGTACAGAACTGTCTGTGTAGAAGAAACATGCATTTCTTTCCTTTGCGCGACATTATCATGCTACAACTTCTCAGTCTGGGCTCACGGCTTTGATCATTCGCTCACCACATTGTGCTAAAATATAAAATTCACTAGAATACAATTCCCTTAAGCTGTGCATCCAGATTCACCCAAATTTACTTTAGCGTTATTTCGAACATGTGCCTTGATCTTCAATTAAACAAGTCTTTCCTCTTGTCAGACTGATGAAATCAAAAACTCTCCTTCTTACCCGTCGTGGTTATACTGGTGGATGACTGAGATGGTGCGAGGGTGCAGGTGGATCCTGAGGAAGTCGGACCACACCCTCACGCTGCCCTCCAGCCTGTAGCCCTTCTGGATTCGATCCAGCTGGCTGTTCACAGTGTCCACGCTCACTGCAGCTGCCGGTGGGAGCGTTTTCAGAGAGGTCACAGATATGACGAGCACAAAAATCTCATACAGAGATTAAAGATGGGTTTGTTTACGTTTTTCTTACCGGAGCACTGAGGCTGCTGGGAATTGATGTAAAAATCTGCGTTGCCCAAGATCTCCCCTCTCTGGTGACAAAAACAGCCGTGCGAATAAAACACTCACCAATTGCAAAGACATAATTAACAGGGCAGAAAAGAAATATGTGACACCAACATTGAAAGGATGCAATAAGAAATTAATAAAAGATACAAATATACAGAGGAGTGTACAGATTTCACTGACAGCTCTTGTGTTTCGTACTGTAGTTTACACCTTGCATCAGTGCCTCGAGGAAATATTGTCATATTGTGATTCATGAAGCTGCTCTGTTCCATCTCCACCACAAACACTCACATCCAACTTGTCCAGATCTTCAAGAAAGGGGTTCTTCGCAGGCGGACTTTCCTCGTGCATCATGAGGTTTCCCTCCCTGTCAGACGGAGCACAGTTTTACATAAATAAAAACACCACGATCGGTCCGAAAACGTTCTCAAACATTAATTGAGCACAGTTAGGAATGCTCTTCCTGCAGAGTATTTTTTTAAATGCTAGAAACAACTGTGTAACAGAAGGTGTAAAGTGAACAACCGTGTTTCACAGAAAAATGTAATGATAATCTACCACAGATACACTGCAACTATGAAAAAAGACAGAATCTGTTGGGTCCTATAATATATAAACAGACAGGTAATAATTCAGATCCAGAGACTCTTATTTACCATGAGACAGCAGAGGTGTCTTTGCCAGGGTCATACAGACTTCCCTCTTGCCGTAGAGTCCGAAGACTTCCTGTCATAGACAACAGGCAGAGAGCATGTGCATTGCCAAGTTACTGAATGAAACTAATGTATATACATTCAAGGAATATGAATAACAAAAACAGAACCTGATAAAGTAATTTAACTATTGAACCAAATAGCAAACATTTAAATCAAAACACCAACATCCGCTTCTACATCAATAAACACACGTGTTGGAGAAGTTACCTTTGAGATCCATGGCAATAAGGCGAGGTGTGTGGGTGACATGTCCGCCCAGAGTCTGTCCCTCACGAAACACGACATCACTCTGGACGTCGCCCGGAGGCGTCTCTGGGTCGTATGACAGAGACGCATCCTGCAGACAAAGAAAAAATACCAAAATAGAGTCAGCTGAGACGAAATGAGCGTGAGATCCAGACTGTCTCTTGTTCAGGCCTGACAAATGTGAAAATGCTTTTCCTCGTGCTGAGGACTGTTGTTAAAAAGCAAAAGACAGCTGAATGCACCATTCTGGGCTCTAGGAGGTGATGGCATCTTAGCTGTTTTCTTATGCTTTATAGACCAAGCCACAAAGTGATTAGTCATAAAAAAATGCCTTTAATTGATGATTATGAAAATAATCATGACTTGCAGCTGTAGTGTACAGTTTATATTCAGTTAACTGGCATGTAAAAACTCCAGGATAGACTTGCTAATTTGTTAGCATCTGTATCTCTGCTACTTCTTTCTAAAAAGACAATTAGCCCAAATATTCAAGGCCTTAAGGGTTTTTAGTTTTCAGAGAGGATGCCAGGCTTTTGTGTGGCAGATATTAATAGAGCCTTGGACAGGACACATAGCTTTAATATGATCTTACAAATAATAGGTTATGTTGTTTTCTGACTAATGTTTCACTACTGCAACTGTAATTGTTGTATCTTATATCTCAGAACAACTACCTTTACAGGAGGCTGAATGTATGTTATATTGACACCATCAGTATCAACACCTCCATCATTTAAACATGACTGATGGAGGTACATTTATATGTATATAAATTACTTTTAATCTGCGTCTTCGACTGGAGCATCTTATCAAAAATGTGTTAATCTGATTTACAATAGACAGCTAACCTGACACTTCAAAGTTAGCATCTTTAGCATCATAAAGCCTGGCTGCTGACGGTACTAGCTAAGTTGTAACTCCAGTTTGCCAGCTTAATTGTCTCGCATGTCCTCCTCAGTCTCATAAAATGACCAAAAAGTGCACATTCACGGTGCTGCTAGCATTAGCCATCCCTCCGGTACAGAGAGTACTCTCTGAAGTTTGACAACACATGCAGCGCTAACTCTAGCTAGCTCCGCGTTAGCCGCTACAGAGTTCCTCACCTGCAAATTCCACCAGTGAGTCCCGACAAAGTTGGAATAATGTCCCAGCTGAAGAGTGATGACTTCTCTGCAAGGGTTACTCATCGTGGCGGAACTCAATAATCAGGACGAGATATAAAACTCTCTGCTTTACACATGATGGACTTGTTTAGAAATGACAACACTGAACAGCGACAATCTAACGGCTGTGGTGCCTCGTGAAAAACAGCGTCTGTGATTGGCCAGAAGAGATGCACGGAGGATTGTGATTGGATGCGCTGATGACGTCGGCGCGATAGTGTGGTTTCACCGTGCCGTAGCTTCACGTGCGGCGTCTGCAAGCTAGTCTGACTAAGTTTCTATAACATACATAAAAAATGACTGAACAATGATGAAATATACATGTAAATAAAAAGTAAATGTAATGTTTTTTATCTTTATTATATCATTACACCTGAAAATGTTTATGTTATTAATATTATAAAAACTTGTTCGTAAAATTGTAATTCATTAGGTCAGAATATTAAGACTATTAAAAATGGTAAGAATTTTTTTTTTTATAACTATCAATAATAAATGGTTGATTTGGTAAAGAGTTATTTCACTGGCAGCAAACTGTTTATTGTAAAGTTGCAACTAATAAGTTATTAATAGCTATTGTGTAATCTATAAACATAATTTAGTGGCCATCATAAAGTTGTAACTGGTGTCTAGAGAACCTCTACAATTGTTTGATAAGTGGTTTAATTGTTTGTTAACAGTGAACTGACTATTAAGTTAACAAAAATATAACTAACTCTAGATTTATTAATGTTGGTTATTATACAGTGTTACCCAGAAAGCACAACTGAAGTCACTAAAACATGTGATTGATGATATCTCTGTTTCGTATTTTCGTATTTTGTGAAGCCAGTAAATACTGATGTTTCGTATCACAATCTACGTATTGAAAGTAATAACCTACACAGGAGGATTTGGAGTTGACTTAATGCTCAGGTCTCCCAGCTCACAAGTGAAACAAAAAATAATGGAATTGTATCTATGGAGACACATGGTTTTAAAGGATAAGTTCCCCCAAACATTAACTTCTCACCCTTATGCCAGCGGAAATTTAGCGAAGCTCTATAGTCCAGAAAACATTTCTGGAGCTTCACAGCAAAACAGTGTTGCAGCATTCTCCTGAACAACTGAAGTAGATGGGGACTTGTTTTAAAACGTAGTGTTATAACAGTATGTTATTGTACACCTTTGAACAGCTGTTAAGTTTGTACCTACATTTCCTTTTCTCAGATTTTTTTATACAAGATATTAAACTCATCAGTGTTTGATTTGTACAATTCCATTAAGATTTGAAAGTCTTTAACATCCATGAAAGTGAGCAGCTCCATCTGAAATGAGTGTTCTGCATTTTACTGCATCTCAAGTTTTTTCAAGACTGGAGACTGTCATGATTTTTCTCTGGTGTGGTTTGTTTTTTAGTTACATGGAGTTCAGTCACACATCTGACTATAGATGCCAGCTCACCTTTGCCCTCCCAGTTCATGTCATAGATTTTCTTAAAGAATAATGCAAAATCCTGTCGCTGTTCTCCAAAATACTTTTTTAATTATGAATTGTTGAGCTTTATTAAACCATTCTGGGATTCTTTGTCTCAAAGAAATATTCTAGTTTCAGTATTTGTATATGGTTGAAACAGCTGAGGACACTTGTGCAGGGGGAGTTTGGTTATTGAACACATTTGTGCACATTATTGATGGTCAGTGATTTTCTACACACATGTGAGCAGCTTGTTTTTATTGAAGGTTGCCTTCAGTGACAGAGACACATTCAGACTGATGGTGGACATTTGTGATGGAACAGAGACTTTCCCCTTTGAGTCTCTCAAATCCGTTAAGGTGTTACTAATACATAAAGTGGTGGATAAACAGAAAGTCCAGATTACGCTGTGAACATGGAGACGAAAGGCTTGAACCACTCGTTCAGCTCCTCCATCTTGTCCTGCATGGTGGACTTCATGTCTCCAGCCGTTGTCTCGATGCGGTCCTTGATGTCCTCGGCGGTGGTCTGGATCTTCTCCTTCATGTTCTCCACCTGAGACCTCAGCAGGTCGTTCAGGGTGCTGATCTTTGCCTGGGCGTTGTCGCGCACCTGAGCGAAGTAAGGGTCGAGACGGGTCTTCATCTCCTCCATGTTGTCTGAGGTGCGGGACTGGAACTCGTCAAAGTAGTCGGCCACTTGTCTGAGAGAAAGACAGAAAAGTTTGAACTGAGTGAGGACTAAAAAATATCAGATTTAACACTTCAGCACAAAGTCTGGTGTAAAGACAGTGATATGATATAGTGAGTACATGCAGTGTTAGTGCAAAATACTACATTCAAACATCAAACTTCAGTAGAATAAAGTAGTATTAGTATAAAAATTTTACTTAATCACTCTAATAAAAGTATTTGCATATTTATATGATGTTTTTTGTGTGTTATTATTGATAATAATCGACTGATGTTGCGGAGAAAATTATGTAGGTGTTCAAACTGTTGTTGGTGTGTTTTGCTCAGCTTTTAAATGAAAGTCAGCTTCTTTTTAAAAGTTTTCAGTAGTTCCTATTTGTTGTGTGATTCACACCAACTTCCTAATTAAACGCTTTTTTAAAAGAATACTGTCCAAAACTCAAAGATATTCACTTAAAAGATATATAAACCAAAGTAAACTGACAAAAAAAGAACTTAAACAATTAACTAATTATCAAAATGGTTGACAATCAAATTAAACTAATAAATGAATTAACAAATCGTTGCATCTCTATTATAATCAGAACTGTTTACCTCAATCCACTCATTATTAATTCTCTTTCTGGCAATACATATTATATTAATCACCAACAATAAAACCTCAGTACAACGCTGATTAGTTTAAAGTACCACAGCAATGAAAAGACATTTTTCCCTCAAGAAAGCTAAAACATCTCAATAAAACAATACAAAGTTGTCACAAAGTCAGTTTAAAAGTTAAAGAAACTGTCTCTTACTGGACAGAGTTTCCCTCTCTGCTCCGCTTCGCTCACCTCTTGATCTCCTGCGTGTCCTTGTTGAGGCGTTTCTTCAGCTTGCGGGTGTAGGCGGAGACTCTGGTCCTGACGTCGTCAGCGTTCTGCTCCATCATGGTCTGGAGCTCCTGGCTGTACTTGTCCATCTGATCCCGGGCCTCCATCATGTGGTCGCGGAGCTTGTTGCCCAGTTTCTGCAGGTCCGTGGCGAGACGCTCGCCGGCCTCCTGAGCGTACGGGGCCAGCTTGGTCTGCACGTCGTCTTTGTACATGGAGAGCTCAGACATGCTGTCCTGGATCAGGGTGCTGTTGGGGCAACGAGACGGACACGTTCAAGGACTTCATTTAATCAAAATCAAAAAGATGAGGCTTCACTAAATCCCAGCAAAGATCTACATTCATCTGTAGCTCTGTTTGAACCTCCATGTCCAATCAACGGTTGGGTAAAGATTCAACAGTGGGACATAAACGAGACATCTACAGAGTGGACTTGAGTCTCAGCAGTCAGCAGCTCTGTGCAGGTCTCACCTCACCGACACATGCTGATTAACCTCCTCACACTCAGCTGAAAGCAGAATATGTGTTCTGTAGCATCTAACAGTGTCGTGTCAAACATTTTCATCATTCCAGGATACTTGAATCAGTCTGACAAGAACACAAAGACCCAGATAAAAGCTGATCAAAGTGTCCAGGAAGTATTGTGTCAGTACAGTGTCAGATACGTGATCAGTGAGCGTGTTTGTGATTTTATAGCACATAAAGTGTATAAAACCTCCACACAGAGGTCAAAGGTCATGCAAACGCTCAGTCAGTTATCAGGTATCACAGATTTACAACGATGTGGATAACTGCGACATTAATGAACTCACTCCAGCTCTCTGCTGATCTGGGAGCTCTTGATGCCGCTCACCACCTCGTCGGCCCTCGTGTTCAGGTCAGTGAAGTAATCGTTGAACTTGTCGACCGTGGCCTCCCAGGGGGTTTTGTCCGGAGACAGGAGGCTTCTGGCGTGGCAGCCTGGAGGGGACAGAGACACAAACGTCAAACAAAGATGGAGGCAGTTTGGACATTGGATCAGAGATAAAAACACAGAGTGTAATTATCAATGGCTGCAAACTGGGACAAGTTTAATTAGGTTTAATGATTTCCTTTCAGCCGCCTCATAAAAATCTGTGACTGTATTTTGACAGGCCGAGGATCGAAGAAACTTTAGGAACCGTCGAGCATAAACTGAGTTTAGAAAGCAAAAGTTTAGACGACCTTTAGCTGTTATTCAACATCTGGTTGACATGAAGCTCTTTTTATTTCCTCTTCTATATCATTATCATTGTTTGTCTGAGAGTGTTGGTGGTCTGAGGGTAACCTGTAGTTTCAAAATAAAAGACCTAAAAGGTAACGGCTTTGTTTGTTTGTTTCTTTCTTTCTTTCTTTCTTTCTTTCTTTCTTTCTTTCTTTACTGTTGTACTTTCACAGCTATTCAAATTTGTACTTTTCATCAAATTTCAAGCCGCCTTTTTCTAGTCACTGCTTTATAAGTGTATAATCTTTCCTCATCCACTCCTGTTTATGCCAAATGCTAGAATGGAAAAAAAAACAATTAAGATAGTAATTTTTCTTGGTCAGTTTGTCTCCTGTTTGACTGAACATGCTCCATGAAGCCTGCACTTATCATTTGAAGGGATGTTTATCATTAATTTATGCATTTTTGTTTAATGTCTATACTTAACTTCATTTTTCTTGATTCAGTTACCTTGAATTAATTCTATTATGACCACTCACACTCTCTGAAAAGGTATAACAGCGCTGTTGATGCAACGTTTCTGTGCACACTTTTTGTATTTCATGTAAAATCTCTAAATATAACTGTCAGGATTATTTATTAAAAGAAAGAGTGAACAAATAAGAATGAGTTCCAAACTCACCTGAGAGGGCAGCCAGCACAAAGATCACTGCGAAGACCTTCATGATGAGCAGGAAGCAGGAAACCTGGAATATAGAAGAATACAATTCAGATCTGAATCGTCGACATGTTGACTGAAGAATTTCTCAAAATCTCTTAATTACAACTGTATTTTTTTAAATCACACAATTAGTTCAAATAAAAGTTTTTAAGAAGCTGTGACTCACCTGAGTGATCCTGATCTGTGACGTGTGACTCTGTGGGCTGACTGAGCTCCTCGCCCGCTATTTATACGGTCTAACAGGCATTGATTCGATCCAATAAATGTCAGGAGGATGGCTGACCCGTGTCCGAAGTTCCCCACATGAACTGCGCTGTTGTCATCTTTTATTGCTGTGTGTGTTGATTTGGCTCCACGTCGCACACGGAGAGTGCACACTGAAGTTGGCGAAACACCCAAATGTCTGGTCAGAGTTTGCTCGGATGGAGGCGTTTTACAGTTTAGTAAAAATGGGATTCTGTGTTCTGCAAACTCACATGACTCTAATCAGGAAAAGCTCGGATTTTTTACTCTGTTCTTGTCTGACAGAAGCTCAACGCTGCAGATAGCACGACAGCAGGGAGGCCAAAGGTGACTCAGGTATCATCTCAGAGTCCAGCTGACCTGGTTCATATCTGCTTTAACAACCGCTGCCTGCATTTATACAACTTTTTATAAGATGGCAATCTTTCCAATTAACTCAATCCTGCACAGACGGGGTCATAGATAAATAACTTTATCGTATGTATGTGTGGAAATGAACTTTTGCCCTCATTGCTGGCTTTAACAGCAATAGACATGAGGCACCGAATGCATCAGAAATTATCGGGTTTATTAGATTTTAAGTCTTTTCAGGGTTATTAATGTGTAGATGTTAAATGCTTTGTTTTGGCTCTTCACCTTTTCGTCATGACCCAAAACAAAGATGCTGTGTGAGATTATTCAATTCAGTTCAATTCAAAAAACCTTATTTGTCCTCGGGGGACAATTGAAGGCAAGTCGTTGTACACAGACACAAAACAAGTCAGATAAAATGAAATGGAAAAAATAAATTAAAATAAGAAATTTACAGTATTTACATGAGGTGCAAAGTAGAATTGAGGTAGATTGGGTTGCGCAATATTTGATATAAATGATATAAAAGCAGGAAAAACATATTCCTTCATTTCTTCAGGCCTCTAAAATAATCTAAATAAGGTGAGAAAACACACCAAGAGAAAGGAGGTCGCAAGTAGACATAGCTTTATTTTGAAAGGTCACAAACACAAACAAAGGTTGTTAATCACTGGATTTAGGCAACAAGGTTGTCGTCATAGTGTTTTTTATCAGCTTTGTGCGTTTTTGCTTTAACTTGCTTCAAAAGTTTGGATTTGATATTTTGTTCAGCAAAAACAAAAAATGTTGGTCTGATAACAAAGTTGTTCTTGGTGTTGTTGGTGTTTTTCCCCCTTCGACGTTCACACTGGATTTAGGGGAATTTCTGCCACAACTCTTTACTTTTACAAGACTTTTTGATAACACACTTTATGGTGCGTTCAACTGCTGCATTTCTTCTGGTCGCTCTGTTATTTCTGCGTTCGGTGTTTTATCCATTCACAGACCTGACTGACATTATTTTATAGTTACTGCTGATCAACAGGAGGAAGCGGCCGTCAGCAAAGTTAACGTAAGACCAGTAGCAGTTTCAGGCTGTCTGAGAGGAAGAGGTCGAACAAATAAAAAAGGCAGTGGCGCTTCTAGACCAGTTTTAAAAGGGGGGCCAGGTTGGGGCCGGCTTTTTTGTTAGGGAGCACATACAACCCGGAAAAGATAAATACCTCATTCAGACAAAACACTGTTTAACAATTTTGATTGGGTAGTAAACTGCTGAGACACTTTATTTTCGCTTTCCCTTCAGCACAAAATCACTGCAAGAAATCTGTCATTGTATTATTGATGCAGACTCCCTGTCGGGGGGCCACAGGGGAGTCCAAAGTTATGGGGGTACTGGCCCCTGTTGGCCCCCCCTAGAACCGCCCCTGAAAAAAGGGCTCCAGCACACAAAAAGTTGTGACACATTTGGGGTGAAACACTTCAAAACCTCTTCTCTATGACTGAGTGGAACCTACAGCGCACTGCTTCATGTTGTCTTGCACATTGGGCGACAAAGAGGGCAGCTTCTCTTCACAATAAGGCACTTTTATGTTTTGTTTTTGAATGGAGACACTAGAGAGGGCGATGTCTGCAGCGCATTGAATGTGTATAACCTTTATTTTGTACTTTCAGTGCTAATTGTTTTTAATGTTACCTGTGTTTCTCTTTTGTACATTCGATGGTGTCTTTCTCTTCTGTCGCACTGCTACGCTCTGGGAGGAGCAGCATTTTGTGTTATCACGTATCCAAACACACAAACAAAACAATAATACACGCAATAAATGTAATCTTGAATCTTGGCGCGCCGCTCCGTCGTGACATTGCACCTTCATTACGTGACACTTTTATCAGCCGTCACCTCTCTGTTATCTCCACGGCTCAGTCAGTGAGACCAACACCGGCCTCACACTGCACAGAAACAGACTCAAAGTACATTTAATTTAATTTAATTTATTGCTGTTTTACAGATGAAAGCTTACAGCAGTAAACAGTAACACAGTGGAGGAAATACTGACAGTGTTCAGCAGGTTTCCTTTGAGAACATCTTTCAACACATAAACACACACGATGAGGTATTGCACTTTGTATCTGTCCCATAAACACCACCCTGATTCAACGGAGCAGATGAGTTTCAAACAGAGTCCGTTTTACTGGATCAGTTTGGCGAAGGACCTCCACAGACCGGTCAGCTGCCTCTTCATGTTCTGGGTGTCGGCGTCCAGCTTGGCCTTCAGCTCCTCTCCCAGCGGCACCAGGCTCTGCTGGATCTCCTGGGTTTTCTGTGTCAGCTGGGTCTCGAAGCTCTGGGCCAGCGGGATCATGCTCCTCCTGAACTCCTCCACGCTCTGCTCCATCTTCTCCTTAATCTCCTCGCTGTAGGGGACCATCTGGGCCTGCAGCCTGTTCACGTTCTCATCCATCTGCACCTTCAGCTCCTGGCTCTTCTGCAGCAGGACGGTCTTCAGAGCCTCGGAGTCCATGGTGTTGGCGTAAGGGACGGCGTCCCTCTTCAGGTCCTCCACCTTCCTCTGGAGGTCGGCCACCAGCTCCTCTGTGTAGGGCTGCAGACGGGCTCCCATGGCGGTCAGATCTTTCTCCACGCGGGTCTTCAGCTGCTCGGCCTCCTGGGTAAACTTGGACACGAGTTCCTGGGTCAGAGGAGCCACCTGAGTGCGCAGAGCGTCGGTGAGCTTGTTGACGGCGTCGGTGCTCTCAGAGATGAGGGTGCTGCAGACACAGAAACAAAGATGTCAATTAGTCACGAGGAGCTCTGTTTTGTTTTTAAAAGTATGGACTTGTCCTTTAAGTGAGTGCGTCTTTATCATTCTAGGGGTTCTTACTTGACTTCCTTGCCCAGCTGCGACTGTCTGATCTGCTTCAGGGAGTCCTCGGCGGTCGTGGTTGCCTTGGCGACGTAGTCCCAGAAAGCATCTTTCACCATGTCGACCTGCTGCTTGGGCTGGTTTTGCCACACAATGTTGGCATTGCAACCTGCTGAAAGAACAGAGATTTTTAAAAAAAAATGTATTGTCTTAATTCTTCGGTGTTCATGAGTCACATCTTGACTCCAACAAAAGTTATTTAACTTTTCTCACCAGTGAAAACAGCGAGAGCGAGCACCACGAGGACCTTCATGACTGACGTGTAGCTGAAAATGAAACATGCAGAATTATCTCTCCGTAGTTACTTTTCATATCTATCTCCCATGAATAATGACCTCCTCCTCCTCTTCCTCCTCCTCCTCCTGCTGCTGTCTTACCTGTGTGGATGAGCTTCCTGTCCAGTCGACGAGCTGTTGAGAACACAGTGTGTGTCCTGCACAGCTCAGGGCTCAGTATATATAGGCGGCCGACCCGTATAGAGGAATTCTCAGGAGTAAAGTCCAAACTCTGAGTGCCGTGCTGTCACGGCTGCTTCCACGTCACAACAGTGCTCACAGTGGTACATAAGAGATGACATCATCACTGTCTGGTGACCTCACGCACATTATATATTAACACAACATGTCATCATACATCGAGAGCTTTCAGACCAAGAGAAATATTTGTTTTAGTTTAGAAACTGATGCAACCTCATTTCTTTATGTGTCACTTTTAAGACCTTTTAAAGCCAAAAAACTAAAATTCTAGATGTGTGACACATTAATAAGACTTTATACCTCCATGTCAAAGTAAAAACTTAAGAATCTGAATCTTGGGTTACTCATATTTTCTTTGCCTGGGCGATCCTTAAAACCTCTTAGCCACTAACTTAGCCTTTTTTAGCACAGGGTTAACCTGAGCTAAAGGCTACATGATTCACACTGTATTCCTGTTAGCTCTGGGCTAAATGTCCGTGTTGTGTTACTACTCCGTTTACCTGTTTCACACCTTTCAGCCCAGTGTTGAGTTGATTTTCAAGGGGCAACCCCAAAAATTCAGAGCTTAGCAGGGTGAATAACTTTGTTAGCCCACTTCCATGTGTGCCAGGATTGTCCCAGCTTAAACGCTAAGGCTAGGACCGCTTTATGCTAATGCTATTAGCCCTTAGGATAGAGCAGTGTAAAGAGAATTTGATGAGCAACAAAGACACATTGAGAACTTATTTTTAATGTTTTTATACCTTATTATTTAAAAAAAAACAACATTAAAATAAAAATAATTGCTGCTAATAATAGGCTAACCAGATGCTAGTGGCTCTGGCTCAGTCTGTGTTTGAGCTACATGCTACTGTTAGCATGCTAACGTGTTCACAATGACAGCTAACATCACCAGATCATCAGATGTAGTGTTTCCCTTGTTTATCAGTTTTAGTTTCCCAGGTTAGCATGCTAACATACACTCGTTACCACAAAGCTCAAAAAGAAGCTGAGGCTGATGGGAAAGTCACCGAGCTCTGCAGACATTTTGACAGAAAATAAAGTTACAGGACACATTACATTTTGGATCCGAAAATTGCTGCAATTAATCTTAAAAGAAACATCAACGCCAACCTTCGTCAACGTCAGCAAAATTTAAACTCAAAGTGGTGGAATGACAGACTGATAATAAAAGTTTATATTAAAGCAGATACAATGAAGAATTTCCTACGTTGGTTGATCAGAAATAAACTGATCCTGGACCGATCAATTAAAAAAAGAAATGACTCACAAGTTAACAAAAAAACATATACTTCTACGTGATGTCTGACTGTATAAACCCATGAGAACAAACACACTTTAGCTGTTAATACAAATCAAATTAAGATTTGTGTGAAACACTCAGGAGACGTGAGACATTCTTATGTAACAAGTGTAAACACAGTGATGAGTTGAGTGACACAGAAACTTCAACACTCGAAGAAACAGCTGATAAGATAATGTTACTGTGACTGTTTCTCTCTGTTGTGTCACACAGAGTCAACACACCGATTCACTGGAATGCTCTCAGCTTTGTGTCCACTGATCGGTGTTGTCAGGCGTTTATAGGTCAGTGAGATGTGAGCAGGACTTTGATCGAGCCGTGCCATCGGACCTGCACATTATCTCCACGGAGGAATGTTACGTTTCCTTGTGCAGCGACTGACAGGACAGAGTGTTCCTCTCAGGACAAACTACTGATAAACATACAGGTGTTTTCATGTGACGCACACAAAGACTTTTTATGCAAGGAGACCTGGAGAAGTGTAAGATTTCCTGCTCTGGGAAATAAGAAATGCATGTGTCTGTCATTTGAGTGAAGAGGGAAGACGTTAAATGAGAGACACGTTGCCACACGGATATAAGAGAAGATGGTTTTAGACAGAATAATATTAATTGTGCCCTGCTGACTTTCAGCCTCCAAAGAACCATTTTCATTGTGTCCTGTTTTCTCAACAACCCCCCAAATCAATATTCTCATTTAAATTTCAGTTTGTCACAGGATTGTAGCTGCGACACTGTAATTATGAGCCTCTGAGCTTCAAGAACTCCTACAGTACTTTATTACAGTTTGAAAAAGGGGTGTGTGGCTATGTTGCAATATTCACAATATTAAAAAGTGAAATATTGAAATTGTGTTAATAACACACAAATCATAATAGCGTCTGAATAATCCCGCCAAGTTCATCTGGTGTCCTTCTCACTAGTTATTTGTCATTCAAAAAGGGAAACTTGAAGCCATTGAGATTAGTGGACATACAAACCGCTGTGAGGATAAAATAGTTTGTCACTTTCACACCATTCTCGTTATTATAGCTACTAATCGAGAATATGTGTGTTACAAATAGCACGGGCAAAGAAACGGAGGAGATGGGGGGAATCACGGATGCTACAGCAACAAGCTCAAGAAGCTTTAATCTTTCTATTTCAGTTTTCCCTTCTCGTGCACTGATTCTGCTCATCTGATCAGCCAATCAGAGTGATTAACGACTATTCGCCAACATACGGCGATTCTTGCCGACGGCGGGAGACACATCACAAAAACTAGAGCCACAGGCGGCGTGACAACGTCCTGTCATCGATCATGTGTCAGGGCTCAACACATTTGCTAGAACGGCATAAAATAATTTACGAACCTTTAAGTGAAAACATTTTGTCCGCTGATTTCTTCTTTAAAATGTAAGTCACTGAATTACATCTTTACAGGCCAGTGGTCACATGTGATGCTGTTATCAGGGTGTAGACTGACACTTAACCCACCCAGGTGGCAGAGAAATACTGTACGTATCATAAGATGAACTAGTCAATGACACATAAATCATGACGTGGAGTGACAGCAGTGACAGGAATGTGTCCACCGGGGCATCCAGAGGAGGACTTTAGCCTTCGGCGCGACTATAAAACCTCGGAGCGGCCGTCTGAACAGCACAACCGATCAGCCTCTGAGAGAAGACGAGCCCAGCTGCCTCTGAAAGGTAACACATCTATTCATATTCAAACGCTTCTCATGGATTCATATGTCGGAGTACATAAAAGTTTAATTCTTCTTCTACTTCTTTGATCCACAGTCAGATTCAGTCATGAAGGTCCTTGTGGTTCTCGCACTTGCTGTTTTCTCTGGTGAGTGAAGTTTTGATCCACGTAGACCAGAAAGTGTTTGTCTTCCACCAAACCTCTCTGTTAAAATCTGCTGTTTTATTCACACACAGGTTGCAATGCCAACATCCTGTGGCAGGAGCCTCCCAAGACCAGCCTGGACATGGTGAAAGATGCTTTCTGGGACTACGTCGCTAAAGCAACCTCCACCGCCGAGGACTCCCTGAACCAGATCAGGCAGTCTGAGCTGGGACAGGAAGTGAAGTAAGAGCCAAAAATCATAAAGAGGACTGATCACATTTAAAACACTCCATATTTCGATCTATTAATTGTTTTTCTCTGTCTTTCAGCACCAAGATCTCCCAGAGTGCCGACACAGTCAACCAGTACGTTGTTTCTCTGCGGACTCAGGTGGCTCCCGTCACCCAGGACTTCATGACCCGCTTCACCCAGGAGGCCGAGCAGCTGAAGACCCGCCTGGAGAAGGATATGTCCGCTGTTAGCGCCAACCTGCAGCCCCTGGCTCAGGAGATGGTGGCCAACCTCCAGAAGCAGGTGGAGGAGCTGCAGAGGGAGGCGGCCCCCTACGTCGAGGCCATGGACCCCGAGCCCCTGAAGGCTGTCCTGCTGCAGAAGAGCCAGGAGCTGAAGGTGCAGCTGGAGAAGAAGATGACCGACATGCAGGCCCAGATGGTCCCCTACACTGAGGAGATTAAGGAGAAGATGGAGCAGAGCGTGGATGAGTTTCAGAAGACCGTGATCCCCCTGACCCAGAGCTTCGAGACCCAGCTGACCCAGAAAACCCAGGAGATCCAGCAGAGCCTGGTCCCACTGGGAGAGGAGCTGAAGGCCAAGCTGGACGCCAGCGCTCAGGACCTGCAGGCTCAGCTGACCGGTCTGTGGGAGTCTTTCACCAGGAAGACCCAGTAAACGGACTGCTGCACCCGCCTCAGAGCACACACCAAATAATTTATTTTAACTTCAGACAATATATATTTTATTAAATAAACTTCAACCAGTCAGTTCAGCCTCTTGGTGTCTAAATAAGCACAAGAAACATCCAGTTACAGCAGAAGGCAAATTCTACAAAGCTGCACTTAAACACAACACAAACATAACGTCACGACTCGGTCCGTGTGATGTCATCTCACACAGTGTTGCTGTATTGGCTCGATACATCGCTGAGAAGTGTTTTATTTGTGTGTTGCATTAAAACTCATGTGCACAACCAAGTATTACTGTTTGTTTTTAATATTTTCTATCATCTGCCCACTGGACACATATTATAACAGTGTCTGTCCTACATGGTCATGAAAAAACAGTAAGCAGTGAATATCCTATTTTTAAATCACGCTCAAGAATGCATTTTACAAATCCTGACTGATCGTTCCTCCTAATATATTCATTAACTCTTCACCCCTTAATTATCTTTCAAAGGTTTTATTTCCCAATGTTTCCACTCAGTTTTAGTCTACAAAACTCTTCTTCAGGAGTACAGAACCGTTAATCCCAACCAAATATCAGACAGTCTTTTCTATTTTTGGGCAAGGTTACAACCTTAATATCCAAATCTAAAGAACTAATGATATTCTTGTATTTATTTATAGCTGTGAGGGGCATTTTGCCAGCATGATTTGGTTCTGCTTAGAGGAAAGGGACACTGCATATCAACACAGTTGTTTTTAGTGATCACCTTCATCCCACGATGAAAGTGTCCTGAGGGAAGTTATCAGATCCAAGATGACAGTGCCTCTATCCAGACGGCACGAGGGAAACCTGATCGATGCGTATATAAAAGTGAACCATGTGATGTGAATCATAGGCCAAGTCCTAATGCCCACCCTCAAACAGCAAAAACAAGATCGACTGAAGAAAATAGCCACAGCCATGCAGTTTTTGTAAGAAATGGTATTTATCAGTTTCCAAGAGGTATATACAGGTCATATATATACGGTTTCATATGTACGTAACATAAAAAAGGCAACAAAACAAGTGATGGATTGTGAACATGCAGTACAGTACACTCCTTCCAGGTAGCCGGTAAACTCGTCTGTAACCAATAAATCACCTTTAAACAAACAAATGACAACGACTTCAGCCACTGCACGCCAAGACAGATTTTACAGTAAAAAAAAGGAAAACAAGAATAAAATTCAGCACTGGAGCGACAGGCACTGACCTCAGTGACAAAAACAAAGAGCTCTGTAATGTCTCATGATGTGTTAGGTCTTTCTACTGTCTATTGGTTTGTGTCGAGAGTCCACGTCAACAACTTCCTGATCAACCACATTATTTTTTTTACACTTCTGATCAGGCAACTCATGTTATACGATTAAAAGGCATTTGATTTACATTAGTACCTTCTATTTGATGAGACACGATCTGGGAAACGGATAACATGAAAATGGCCGTATGGGGCAGTTTGAGTTGATGGGACACAGTAGTGTACACGGCATAGTCTGCTCGTCCATAGTGAGTCTGTCTGTTCTGTCGGTCAGTCCGCGGGGTCGATAACCCGCCGCTCAGTCAGTCTAACCGATGGTGACGCCGAAACCGCACTGGAACTTGTTCTTGCGATGGTTGAGGAAGGTGCAGAGGACCAGAGAGAGCGGCAGCGGGAGCAGCTTCTTTTCTAACGTGGCACCGACTACCCAGTTACTGTCTACTGAACCTGAAAGAGAAGCAGAACACTGAACGTTAGGACGGGTCCATTATGAAAGTGAATGACATATGAAGCTTCCAGGAAAAGTGAGAAAAACATAAAATATCTGCAGATATGTTTGTCTGTGTGTTGTTCTGTGTATCATTTGTCAATAGTTTTAATTAGTAGAATATGGCCAGAATTTGAAGGTAGTGGCACATCACCAGACTAACTGACAACTGCTGCCCTTTGCTAGCCATCTTTTACTAATTAGCTAAATTAACTGTAGAGCTAGTGGCCTTATTAACTGACTGGATCTGGCCTTGGATCGTAAGGGGTGTCACCCCATGCAGAGGGGCTCAGCAGCTTCCTAGTGAACTCAGCTGGACACCAGACTGGTGAATTAAGGTCAGCTTGAAAACAGGCGATACAGTATGAAGGTGATTTAAAGTGGGTATGATCAGGATTATGACTCTGGGGGAAGACGTGACACTACAGGCAAGAACTGAGGGTGTGCAGTGGCAGAGAACTGAGAGTAAGTCAGAAACAGCAGTGGGTGAAAGTGGCGTCTAGAGCTGCGATAATTTCACAACTTATTCGGTGAAGTGAGGATTTATTTCAACCAAATCAGAAGAGATGTTGGAAAGACAAAACAACTGTTTGTCAGTTCTATTTTGTTTATGTGGAGTTTAAAAGTGTGTTTCATGATGAACTAACGAGGCAATTAAGCTCCTATTAGTTTGGTAAATAGAGAAACTTGAATTCAGAATTTCAATGGTTGTTTTTTTTTTCTGCTTATTAAGGAAATTGGTATAAAAATATCTCATTTCTTGACATTTTGTGAATCTCTGTGCTAAAGCCCCAGTAAGCTAAAACCACAGCAAAAAATAGTTGGCTAAAAACTCAAAGACAGTTTTAAAGACAGCTCCCTGTGCAGGATTATCACTGTGAACGTGTTTCCCCTTAAAGAAAAGTGTATACAAACTGTACCTTTAAACAGTAAATTGGCTTTTGGAACATCTAGCTGGTAACCGAATGACACGCTGGTGTCCTGCATGCGGCTGCTCGCTTCATACTCCACTCCGATTTGCAACTGTTGAAGAGCAGCACAGTTAGAAATATCATAAACACATCAAGAGGCCACAAACATGTAAAACCAGTTAAAGGCGACAAACTTACCTGGTCGTTGGCTTTGTGATAGTATGAAGCGTGAGCCCCCGCGGAGCCGAGCGTCAATGTGGCGATGTAGTTGCTACCTGTGTTGAAGGAGGTGAAGTCAATACGGATTTAACCACATAAAAACCAAACATTATGGACACATGAGAAAATTGGATCCAGACAACATGTTTGAAATAACCTGCGTCTCACCTGTGTATCTGCCAACTAAAGACATCACTGCGCCTTCCTCTCCAGGCCTGCGGTGGTAAACCAGCTCCCCTCCCAGCGCCAGATCTGGTGTTATGGACTGGAGGTAGTGTGTGACAACAATACCTGACAGGTGGACAACGAGAGGCATTCAGCTTCAGAACAACATCTTTGTTATGGTCAAATTAAACACTGCATCTACACAGCATCACTGACTGAAGACCTACCAGAGCCGACAAGGACGTCTGGGTTTCCGAGAGTAACCGTTGCAGTAAAATCCTCTCCCCTGATCTCAGCGTCGCCTTGCCAGTTCACAAACTTGTTTTGTTGTGTCTGAGATGTGACAGATTTGAACAAAATTAGAAACATTAAAGGCTGAATGAAACTGGATTTAAAAAGGAAAGATACAAAGATGAATATATTTTTGGTTTACATGAGTGAGAAGATGAAACACCAGATTATGTTGAATATCATGCATATTTCCAGAAATATGTTCAAGCATGTTACGCAATTACATTACATTTTGCAACTATCAAAACTTTGTACAAACCCTGAATACAGACATTAGTACAACATGTGTGACAAGTCAATACTGGTACAAAAAATAAAATAAATTAGAATTAAACTTTGAAAGTGAAAACATGTTATAATCAGGTGACAGTATTTAAGTTATGAAATAAAAGGGGCCAACAGGGGATAAAAATGTGGCTGATTTACCTGGAAGGCCAATTTGGATCGTACTCCGCTGGAGATCTGGTGGATGATTTGGGCGTTAAGGCTGCCGCTGTTGTCCATGTCTCCCACCATGACTGGAAAAAACTGAACAAAAAGAGGAGAGCATTCAGTTAACAGATCTTACAACAGGACAAAACAAACATCTTACAGATGAGATTGAACGTGACTTTACAGCAACGTACCTCTGCTGGACCCATCTGCTTTGTTCCAACGTATGTTGCACCAAATCTGTAGGACGAATCTCCCAAAGTGCTCAGCAGCACAGTGTGATTCACCTTAAAGAGAGTTAAAAAGGGACTAAATGAAAATGTTGTTTTAACACATCTGCAGTTTGGTCTGATCCATAGTGGAACTTCGGCTTGGCCGATATGTTAAAATGAAAAAATGTCTTTGCTAATCTCTCCCAACAATCACCAGCCGAGGTTTGGTCTAAATAAAGTCTCAGTTCACCAAGTTAGATTTGAAAACATTCTGTTGCTTTACCGAGTGTTGTGTGGAGGAGAGCAGGCAGAGCGGAGGTACAAAACTCTGAATCTCTTTTTTAAATTATGGAATTAAAAAGTACATTTTAAGTGGATTCTTGGAATTAAATACCTTTTGTACCTTCTTCTCACTGTGCCATTTTTGGCCTGTATCTCTACTGTGCTGACTTGTGAACGAGTCTGTCACAGAGCAGCACCTTTCACTAGTTCTTTGGATGCAGACTGTTAAATTACCACAATAAAATGACAGAAATTACCCTCAAACAATCACCTAAAACATGCAACCCGAGTGGAATAGCTCAGACACACACAACTAAAATCTTACAGAAAAACTTGAGCCTTTCAGATGTAGTCGGGCTTTATTCTGTGTGTCAGTCATTCAAAGGCCAATGCAAACATAGAAGAAAGCTGTAATAACTTCACTGACCTGGAAGTGATTGCTAAGGCCCTTGTTGACAGTTAGCCTGACGCCCTCCATCTGCATAGGGAACACCTCTGGACAACACAAACACACATAGATGCAGATAAGAAAGAAAGGCAGAAAAGGCAGTTTACAAGTGTGTCGTTTCTGAGAAATACATGTTCTCTTGTGATGTAACTTCATATCTACTTCTACCCAGTTTCCTGTTTTGTGACTTATCAGTAGCAAGACTGTGACTTCTCCATTTACCTTTGCACTTGCGATGACACTCATCAAATGCACCAGGGTTAGGCAGAGGGCTTTCCGCCTCCGGCTGCTGACCTGAGGCTGCCTCATTAGGGGTTAAAACTGAGGAGACTGGAGGCATCCCGAAGCCCGGCGGCACCGTCAGCCCCGGGACGGCAGCTCCACCAGAGGCTGGTGGTGGAGGGTTGGGGGAGCTGGCAGCCAAAACACTGCCCATTCTGAGAGAAAGCATAAGAGGGTGCATCAGTGACTGGGTTAAAACAAAGGCTGCTATTTCCCATAATGAGAAATCTAATCCTCGCGAGTTCAATGGGTGGAGTGCCCCTTTAACCTTTCACACAGCTCATGCTCATTCATATGAAGTTAGAGCTGCAGCACGTAAGAAACGCCGGCTAATATTTAAAAAAACAATAACATTATGCGAGGGAGATGGGTGATAAAATACGGACTACTTCCTCCTTTCTTTATCAAATGTTACTTATGTTTTAAATGAACCTGCTTCACCTACAAGCCAGTATAAAAAAGTTAGCTAAGCTAGCTCTTTAGCGCCATTTAGAGCAGTGGTTGCTAGCTTGTCAGCCGGCTGACAGCATTAAAACACACAGTTGCTGCCGGCGGAGGGAAACAAATACCGCTTCGTTAGGTGGCAACTGGCGAATAAACATCTGATACGTTGATATATTTCCAGTGAAACCTTCTGTTATATAAAACACATTGGTAACGGTAGCTACTCACGTTGTGATATCCAGAGGACGATGCAGCCGGAAGTTAAAACCGGTGGCACCAAAGAAGAAGATGATCGACGCGTGACGCTGGGGTCCGCCTATTTCCTAAAGGCGCGCTATGATTGGATGACGAGGCCCGACTCTCAGAAATGATTGGCAGAAAGACCTGTCACTCATTTATTATGTACGAGGAATCGTAGGCGGGATTATTTGCCGTTACGTCACGCCCGGACTCAAACGCTCATTTGCCAATCAGTTGAAGAGGGGCGGGACGTTACGGTCCGAGGTTTCCAATTGGCTGATCGACTTCTACGTCGTGGTAAAATGTCATGGATAGAATACCTTCAAGGTCAAACGGCAGCCTGAAGACAAAGTCACAGCGCTCCCAAACCGGTTTATTGAATGTGTAGCTGACACACAGCAGCGTTTCTCTTTACACAGCCACAGTTCACACAGCTGCAGCGCTCAGGAGTCACAAAACACTGCTGTTTCCATTATTCTTCCTAGCATTACCATGTTGTTTATCAGTGTTGTCACATATACAATTATCTGCTTTATACTGACAACTGCTTTATGTAAAATGGCCAAAACACCTGAATTTGTATTATATTAGTATGTTGAAAGAAAAACACCATGTTAGTTCTTTTTCCAGTGTCATAATACTTAATGTATTTACTTTGCGGATATACTTTTTTGTTTGTTTTGTGAGATAAACGGCATTCGTCATTTAAAAAGGGCGCTATAAGATTTGGCCACAAGAAAATCTGCAACATTTTTCACATTTGATTTGTACATTTTTGAAGTAATACATTTTAATTTTCCTCATATAAAGGATGCAACATCAACTGAGACCGGTATGGATTGCATGTGATTGTTGCTTGGTTCCCTGTCTGTGTTGTCTTTGTATGCTTTTCTCTCCTCTTGGGATCATTTCTAAAGTAACCGTGAACACAAAGTTTACTATTGTTAACATGGGTCGTATTGTATTACCCCTGGTAATGTGTACGTCCAGTATTTCTGTGCATTTGTGTTCTCAAACAGACGATACAAAAGTCTTAAAAGAACCCAGAAGAGTAAGAAAGAAAAAAGAACACAAGTCAGCGTAAATTTAAGTTCAATTTATTGAATTTTATAACCCCTGCATGTATTTCCACATTACAACAGTAGAGGACAGAGTGATGAACACAAGTTGTTGAAATACTGTGCCTTTTTCAGAGTGTTTCATAAGGAAAGAAAAACAAAAAGCAACAACGGTAACCAATGAGAAGATGACATTTTTTGCATTACTATCCAATCATTACCAAGTTTTACCCCAAGGGCACGAATAAGGGAATGATGGGACAGTGCGGGAAAATAAACATGGAGTCTGTTTTTAGGCTATCACAATTCAAGTCCAAAATTAATGTGGGAATGAAAATTGATTTGGGAGAAGTGGGGCCACAAAGGTACCGATAAGTCGTGAGAAGACTGAACTCAAATAAAAACTGATTACAGAAAAGAACATTTTTAAGCATGTGGGATCAACTGAACCAACATTTTTTGCAAGCCAATTTGTAATCACTGTATTACCACTCCTTCCTATCCACGTTGTAGAGAAAATACTGGAGCAACCTCGTCCCCAGTGACATTTAAACTGAAAAAACAGGAAATTTGAGAGCCAATTTAGGGTCATAACACCTCTGTTTTCTATCCATGTTGCAGGGAAATACTGTTGTAACTTTTCCCTCAGCTTCCTACAACAATTCTGCTGAGTTCACCATTAAGTTTGGCTGAAATCACCTAAAGCGTGGGTGAGTCTACATTAGTGCAGCAAATTAAGACGTCCAATTCAATTTTGCTATGCACAGTAGAAGTGTTAGGGGCAGTTCAGCCATTAATACTAGTTTTAAATCAAGGTGTTGACCTTTTTTTCTTGCGATTTTGAAACCAAATCCTCACCCTCTCCAATTTCTTCTTCTTTTTTTCTTTTTCTTTGTTTTACCCTTTTTTTTTTTAAACCCTTTTCAAAAACAGGTTTTTGACAAATATCCCTCCCACCCGTCAGCACTCCTGACTCCACAGGTCAGAGTGCACACACAGACGTAGACGTCTTGACAACACCAGATGACAAAATAAATCGATTCACTCAACATTCATCATGATCTCCTTTGTGACCATTAACACACAAGTTAACTCCCAACAAAAATGTCAAATTTACATCGAATGCAGCTTAAAAGGAAAGTTGTGCAGCTCTGGACGTCGTTCTACAGAGCGTGATAAAGCTGTTCCTATCAAAGTGTTGTCATAGTGAAGCTATTTTTAGCAGTGTTGCCCAGTTCTGAGAGCTCAGCATTCACTTTGATGAGTAAATTATCATATCTGCCATATGGCTGGAAGAGTACTACAAGAATTATCAAGTGCAATAAAGGGAACAGATTCCAAGCTGAAAAAAATAAAACAAGAAGTAACTTCCTGAACAAAGATACAATCACTCAACAATTAACAATTTTTGTCCAGGAAGTTGCACCTTGTTGGACTGAAGAAAATGGTCATTCTTACGACTTTATTTTGCAGCTCCAGCCATCAGTTCGACAGTGTATCATGAAACTCAGGGTTGAGCTCTCCGACGCTACGATGTGCCTATTTTCAGCGACGCTGCATCGTCTGAGATCTCAGCAACTACTTACTGATGAGTAAAATCTTATCATAAACATGAGGCTGGAGCTACAAAAACGTCTAAGTTGTAATAAAAGTAAAGGGTTGTTTTTCTTTGTGGGGGCATTTTGAGAGCCAATTCCAGGCAAAAGTCTGAAAAAAGAAAACGAAAATATGGAAAATTCCAGAACTACCATCACCAACTCTCGATAGGTTCAGCTGTAACTGCATGTGTAATCACAAAGGAGATCATGGAATGACTGTCAGGGATGAGATCAGGGACATAAAACATAAAAAAAAAAGAACAGAAAAGTGGAACTTTGTCATTAGAAATCAGATTTATGTCCACAAGATTGAAGCGGGAGATGGAAAAAGGAGAACAGAGACAAAAAATCCCATCCCTGACAACTGTAACCATCCATACCGATAGTAAAGACATCGTACACCGCCAAGAGAAACACAGGACGAGTCTGCACACAAAAACACAGAAAACAAAAAGACGCACGCTTACATGCAGCTCCAGACTGTCAACAAGACACTTATTTTGTCATCCACGTCAGTAATTAGCTGGTTCTGGTTACATGTGACTTTTGATTTTTTCTCAAAGACGAGCTGAGTCCAACAGTTCGGTTGAAGCTGCATGTAAACGTTATGATTCTCAACAGCCTGTCACAGCTTCACACATACACGCGTCTCTCTCTCACACTCAAAACACACCTTGTTCAAACAGTCGCCGGCATTTCTCACACTCACACACACACACACGATCTCTCCAACTCTCTCACACACACAAACACACAATCTCTCCAGCTCACACACACACACAATCTTTCTCTCACGCACGCACACGACATTCACCTTTTTTGGTTTTGCTTCAATGTAAATCCTGAAAGTCTATTTCAAGAAAAAAAACAAAAAAAAACAAAGAAAAAACCTCCTCGTTCTCCACCCATGAAGCAAAGTATTTTCATTTTTTTTTGTAGAATTGTAAACGACTGGAGTAAACAATGAATCACTTACAATTTTGTTTCCTCAAAATGATTCATAACACCTCGTATTAAAGATTGCCCTAGTGGAAAAATGGATCGAGTTGCTGAGAACAAATCGTAGCACTCTGATCGTCTCTCACACAAAGTAGAAGATCACAGTGCTTCAACGCTTCCCAGAAACTCGCTCCTGTAATAACTCTCTTTCTCTCTCTGGCACTTAAACCACGATGAAAAAAACAGGTATTTTTTAGGGGAAAATTACTTTAAATCAAAGCTTTTGTCTTTGCTTTAAGTACCAGAGAGAAGAAAAGATGCCCAGAGAGCATCTGATAAAACACTTGGCTTCTGCAAACCCACCCAAAATAAACCTCCACAAGATACCCAGTGCTAAAGCCTCACAGTTCCTCCCCCTCCAAACTGCTTTAAGCAACATCAAAAATAAATCTTAAAAAGCAAAAATACTTTCTTTTTTATGTCTTTTTTATAGCATTACTGCTGCTCTGTAAGGGGAGGACAAAAAACAAAGAAGTCACAGCTGCCTGTTCAAAGATGCTACAATTTTGCTTTCATACACAGCCCGACCCTCAGACCGCCGTCCGCTGCTGCACAAAGAAAACTGACTTGTTTTTCCTGTTAAATTGTAGTTCAATTCAAGGTCAATGTGGTCCTTTAGAGACTGAGCAGGTTTCACCCCCCTGGTCCATGAAACCATTTAATCAAAGCAAAGCCTGGAAAGGAGTTTCTTATGCAACAGCAGCAATGACAAACTGTCAAATGTAAGAGCTTGGCATCCAACCGCGGGGCTGTAGAAGAGTACACATTGGCAACACATACATTCACCAAACCAATTTTGTCGTGATGGGGCTTAAAAAGAACATTTTACTTGAGGATTTGCAAAAATGCACTTTCAAAATAAAACTGAATCTGAAGCAGTCGGGGGAAAGAAAGCGACAAGAAATTTAAGCTGTTGTTTTGCACCAATTTCCTCAAAAACAATTAACTCCTCGGACCGCTCAGTACTCAATTATCGGTT
>CAEMYA010001844.1:0-23108 GCA_903131615.1 Diplodus sargus | reverse complement strand
GAGTGACTTGATCCCAAACACAAAACTATTTAACTGTAATTAAATAAAGCAGTAACATACACACAACCACACCAAAAGTGGAGTTTCTACAGTTACAACTACCCAAAGTCACAAACCACAAGTTACTGCACACAGAAAGTATTAATTACAGTCACAACTCACAAAATGACCAGCACAGAAGCGGTCATCTCACACAAAGCCAAGTTGCTGTGTAAAGTATAAAACTAAGGGAAACAAGCTGCTGAGACAACCCAACCGCCTACTGCCTACTCAGACGACTAACTGACCTAACTAGTCTTCAGTGGCTTGCCGAGCTCGAGGCGGCTTTAAAAGCTGAACTCAGTGTACCAACGTAGACCAATAATGTAGTCAACTTCAATACACTGAAGCGTGCCCCCACTCAGGATTACCACCAAAAATAAGAAAGGCAAAATAAATAAATGGCAAGCTCTAGATTTTACCCGGCAGCTATCTAATCAGGGTGCTCAAAACCAGAACACACTTTAACAGGCAGCAAGAATGACAAATGATCTGACAAAGAGATGACCACCAAGAACAAACAAAAAGCTACTAGATACACAAAACCAGACACATTTACCTCACCTCATGGACATTCAATCCCGGAAAAGGCCCGAATTGTTACAACCAGGTCCTAAAGGGAAAGCTAGTGCGGCTTGAAATGGAGAATCCCTCTTCCCAGCTCCAAAGAACCACCAGCGACAAAGTATTTACAACCATTAAAATTCTTAGACAAAAATATGGAATGCTGGCAGTCTGGCTAGAAGAGAAAGACAGGAGAGCCCACAGGGACTGGGAGGGGCCGGCCTTTAAACTGCTGGCTTGGAGGGTGGAACCAATCAGCTCCCTGGGACAATCTACACTCACAATCAGTCGCCATTCACTCAATAGGCAAACAGACCTGCAATCACACTCACAGGTAACACAATAGTGAGAGATTAAAGTACATACATGTAAAAAAAAATGTCATACAATCTCTAAGGTCATAACACAGTAATTAATGAAAAAAATAACATTTTAAGTACTTACTAGTGAAGGAAAGGGAACCTGCAATGCTTAGCATCATGTCGCAATATTAACAAGCGGAATTATTTCTTTAATGAACACCCTAATGATAGTTTTGTTTGTTTGTTTCTTCAGTTAGGATTACATGGTTTTCTTTTGTGTGAGAAGTTTCCTCAAAAGTGATAAATATACTTTAAAATAAAAAAGATGAACTTAAAAGGATGAACTTGTAGTTCCTGAAGGTTTGTGGCTTACACAGTTTTTCCAATCCATCTGAATCTCAGCAACCTTTCATGAACTTTATACAGGGCAGAAAATAGACTCAAGACACGGGGTAACTTTGAGAAAAGTCTAGAGAAAAAGGACAGAACGTTTAAGGTATAGACATGAGTCAGCCCAAGAGATTTCAGACTGGACAGTTCAATGAAAATGTCAAAGGCGGGATCACTGATGAGTTGCTGCTTCTTCACAGGGTCTCTGGAGCGGTTTAGTAAAGCACGTGCTGCCATGGGTAGATAATGCACTGCTGAAATGAGGAAGTAAACTGGCTTCTCATTTAGTTCAACATCCCTACCAGTGTCCCTGGCATTTTCAAGCTTCCTAATGGCCTCATTAATGTTTTCCTTAAAACACAGCAATACTTTTAGTCTGGCTTTCATGTGACTTTTAAATCTGGTGTCAGAATCAGTGCGGAGGACCTTAATTGGTTGTGTGGAATATTTATTAGTGACCTCAATCTGGTCACAGGAGAGCTCAACTGACTTGAGTGCCTTTTGCAAGTCCTCCAGAGCTTGTTTTATGCAGTCTGGTTGCTGATGCCCGTCTTGTTGGGTTAAAGATGCAAATGCACGGTTGTAATATGCAATTGCAGCCCAACAGTGGTCCTGCTGTATGGCTTTAGTGTACATCTTGATACTCTCATCAAGATGTCCCAGTTGGCCCAGCTCATTGCCAAATGCAGTGTAGTGGTGCAGGTTTGATGAGGGTGATTCTTTCTGTTTCAGTTTTTCTCTGGCTGTCTTCAGGTCTGTAGTTAGTTTGGTTTTTAAGTCCATGATAGACTTTTTCTCACTAAAGCTTGTGAGTAGCCACATACCCCAGAACTCATTCAGTGCTGACAGTTCTGATTCTGATGGCTTGTTGTTGTTGGTTTTGTACAACTCATCTAGTACGTTCAGATACTGACTGAATAGCTCTTCCTTCTTCTTTATCTTTGGGATGTCACACTCTACAAAGCTGTCTAATTCTTCAGCTACTATGTAATCTCTGATCTTTTTAACCATCTTTAGTTCCGAATTGGAGATTTCAGTCAAAATATCTGACAGTGTTGATGACATTTCTTCAGTGTGTACATTGCTGGGGCTTTTTTGATACAACCTGAACTGTATGATAAAAAGCACTTGGTAAAGTGGGGTGACATCTGTTATATCCTCCAGTAATGATAGAAGTTTTTTTTTCAAAATTAGCAGTTGGAGATGTTCTGGCAGATGGCTGGAGCAGATGATGAGCTGAGCAGAACCTGGAGATCCTTGTCTAGCAGCGCGACCAAATGCCTGTGCCTCTACACGAGCATTCTTCGGCAAGAAGGTCTGAACAACAAACAGACCTCCAGCCTCTTTCACCTTTTCACAAACCTGAAGGTCCGTCCCCCGACCGGCAAGGTTTGTTGCTATAATGATGTCTCCTGCGTCAAGCTTCTTTGAAAAGATTGCAGTATTGTCCATGTTGTTGCTTATGTAAAGCTTTTTGTTCTGGACTTTATCTCCAAGAGCATTGTGAAGAACCTTTGCTCGACTGATGGTCTCACAGATGACCAGCACAGCTCTTTGAGTGTGGTTGGTAACACCATGGCAGATTTTCTCTATCCATTGTTTCTCATCATCAACAATACTTCCTTCAACCTCAAACAGCTTTCTGCGTTTGAATGAAGGTATCTGACAGACCATGATACCTTCATAGATTTTCTGCAAGGTCTCAGTCTCAGCTTGATGGCCAAGAGTCCCGGAGATTCCAAAGATCTGAGTTCCATACTTCTGGAGTAAGCCAACATTGGACATGTAGTTTGTGATGGCTGTCATGTCACTCAGCTTGAGCTGATGTTTCATTTCAAGAAACTGCTGCAGCCCATCTGACCACTTCATGTTGTTTTCAATAACACCTGTGCAGCTGTAGTCAACAGGTACTATCCCATGTTTCTCTATGATATACTGATGATCCTCTGTCATGGTTTGAGCATAAAATGCATTTTCAATCCAAACCTTTAGTTTAGATTTGACTAGATCTGAGAGGAAGCCAGGGACATAGCACTTACATTTGTCTTGTTTCAGTTCACAGGGTGTGAAATCCATGCCATGTTGTATTTCTGCTAGTGCATCACTCAGCATACTCTCTCTGTCAGTGTACATGTACTGACAGAAGCCTCCATCAGTTAAAAGCAGTGACACTCTCTGTCTGTCAGACGTTTCTCTTTGTGGCCTGTTGTTCAGTTCCTCTACTGAATCATCTTTATTCATGCAGTGCAGAACAAACTGGCAGGATGGGAATCTCCTCTCTACTGTCTTAAAGAACTCAGCCAACTGGTTAACAGAAACACTTGCAGTTTTTTCAGTCAAAAGGCTCAGATTCTTTCTAAGGTCCTTAACTGAACCTCTTGCCAAAACACCTGTGTCCTCTGCCATTTGAAGGATGGTGAACTCATCTGTATCTTTGCCCTTTGTTATGTTTTTAAGCACAACATGAGGGAAGGAGTATTTCTGCCCGACAGTTGTCCCTGTGCCAGTCTCACTGTACTGATTAGCAGTGGCCCATATGAATGCCAGGAGTGGATTGAGATGTTGCAAAGCCGGCATTTCGCTACTTAAGTAGACAACATGGAGACCCTTATCTAACATCAAGGAGTCCACTTCATCCACAATTGCACACTGGAATGTTCTTTTCCCAAATATGTCCTCCCGTTTGAAGTGGTGTCGAAGCCAGTCTCCAGCAAACTCTTCTACAGTACCATAAACAACCTGACGCTCATAGACCTTTTTTAACTCTTCTTTGTCTTGTTGGTTGGCATTACAGGAGACTTTGATGTTCAAAACATTATAGAATTTTTTCCAGTCTTTCAAATCTCTTTCTGCAAGAACAGATGAGCTGGACATGATGTCCACACTTTCTCCTCTCATAGCTCTATAAGCTGCAAACATTGCCACAATACACGACTTCCCCTCTCCAGTGCCAACCTGAATTAACCTTCCTGTTTCAGAAAGAGCCATAATACACCAGCTCACCATCTGTGTCAGTCGTGGTCTGAAGTGAGTCTTTTCCGCTGCCTGACAGAGCTTCAGCAAGTCTCTTTTCAAGCCAGTTCGCTGTGATCCGTCATTGTGTGACCTAAGATCTTCATCAACCGATGACACAATGTCTCTCACATTTTCTAAAAGCTGCTCATCAACTTGGTTTAATTTTTGCTGTCTGATTTCATCAAGGATTTCATCAAGTTTCTTTTCTGCGTCATCAGCTAAACATCTCTTGAGGTTTTCATCTGTTACTGCCTCATCTCGAACCAGATCGATGAGTGTCTTTCCTCTCTGACATTTCCAGCTGGAAGTGATGAAATGAATCTCTATACAGTGCAACATTTCCAACAGCCATGACAGGAGATGGGATCTGTCTTTTGTTGTTGACTCAAATCGCTGCAGCAGAGCAACAAACAATTCCTGAACATCAACTGGGCTCCATTTGATGTTTGTAACCAGTCCTTTCAGCTTGTTGACAAGTTGCACTTCATTTTTGTTGCCATTCCACAAATTGTGAGCGATGAGTGAAGTTCTGAGTGGGTTATCCAGCTCCTCATCAGTGGTATCAGTGTCACATGTATCCATTGTGTGGAAAAATAGTCAAATCTGTTCAAAACAGAAATGTTTTTTTTTTTTAACTGTAATTTTGTAATGATACACAATTTGCCCACACAGCGTAATTCAGTAATGCAGTGATAATAATGTACTTCAATGGATTATTATCAAAATGACTTTCAAATGTAATAATTTTTCTATGGATGTTTTTTTCAAATATTGTAACCACCCTTTATTTGTAATAATTTAAACTTAACAGGTTTCATTCACAATTTATATTTAGTATTTTTATTCTCTACGCTTCTCTATGCTGCAGTATTAGAATGATCCCTTGGTCCCCTCTCCATCAACATCAAACCCACTACAAGAAACCTAGGTGTACATTTTGGCTCAGAGCTGACATTCATCCCTCATGTCAGTAAACTGGTCCAGTCCTGCTTCTATCAACTACGCCCCAATTTCTAGAATAGAACACAGGCTCACATCTCCCGATCTGGAAAAAGGCATTCACGCATTAATCTTTTCAAGATTAAATTACAGCAACTCCCTTCTCTCCGGTATAAATAAAAAATCACTCTCTCGCCTCCAACTGATACAGAATTCAGCAGCTAGCCATCCACATGGAAAGCCATCTTCTCTGTGTTAACACATGTTTTGCACTGTTTTGGCCGATCATAGAGTGCAGTTTTAATGTAAGACATATGCTTATGGTGTGCCTAAATAGGCACATAATCAAGGTTTTACAACCTATCTACCTCTAATAAATCACAGGCTAAAACTTTGAACCTTGACCCTTCTGTAGTTATTGCTTTCTGCCTTTGTAGCATGGGACTGGCAAACATGACCACCATAAAAAAAAACAGTGTTAGAGGCTGTTAGGCAAAGGTTGCACCATAATCTGACTAACATCTTAATTGTTTGCAGACAGAATTCCCCTACATTCACTGATGGTTCCAATATGGCTGTCTTTCGCTGACATTATAAAAGTCACAACTTCTTGGCAGCATGTCAAATTGAGCTCAAGGGGCTAACCACATGGAAGTGCACATGGATCCTGTAAATGCAGTGCCTGTAAACGCACTTTTTTGAAACCTGGTCTCAGGGTGGAAAAATACGAAAATGCTGCGTTCTCGTGTGGACAGCAAATCCGCATACTTTGCGTATCGATGACACCATCGCCCCACCCCTCAACCTCTAGCCTTCGACCTCTAAACCCCACTACTTCTCATAACAACAACAACAACAATGGCGGACTACATGCTTGTGTTCGTGCTGCAAAAGATATTGAGCCTATTAGGGTTACTAGGGCAAAATATTATGCTCCTCTGCCACTACGCTGAGCAAAAAAGGATTATGGACAACCGACTAGCCATTTTCGTCTTCTTCTTGTTGTGTTCAGTTTCTCCTTCTACTGCCTGTTTGCATACAGTGCGCAAGCTTCATGCGCATGCTCTGTCTCTCTTCTCCATTTTTGGTGAATTTCAAGTGCCACCTATAGGCCTGGAATATGAACTACAGCGTGTTAAGTCGTTTTCAATGGGTCCGTTTGGACACAAATATTCCAAGTACTTCCAATGCCAAGGAAGGCGAGGAAAAAGGAAGGAAAAAAAGATCGTTTTGGTACGTGTGGACATGGCTTAACTGGTTTTAACAGACATCAACACATTACTCCAGTATTAGCTCCATTGGCTCCCTGTCTGTTTTAGAATTGATTTTACGATTTCACTGATCACTTTTAAAGCACGCTCAGGTTTGACTCCAAACTATGTTACAGATATTTTAATTCCTTACGAGCCAGCTCGCAGCCTTAGATCATCAGGCGGGGCCCACCTAACCGCTCCAAAGTCAAGACAAAAAACTAAAGGTGATCACGCCTTCACCATAAGGGCCACTCGATTTTGAAATGCCCTGCCTGAGGAGATAAGGCTTGCAGGATTGGTAACTTCTTTTAAATCACTTCTTGAAACCCATTTTTATAGACTTGCCTTCATGCGATGGTCCTAGTATGGTTGTTTTTACTCCAAGCACCTTGAGTTCTGTTATACTTATTTTATCTATTTTATTTATTCCATTTATTTTATTTCGCCCATTTTACTACTTCCATTTCTATTATTTCACCAACTTTATTAATTTGTATCATTACCTCTATTATCTCACTATTTCATGCAATTTATTTTTATCATCCTTTGTGTTTGTAATTGTATTCTTGTTTTGTTTTGTCAAAGCACTTTGTAAACTATGTTTTTAAAAGTGCTATACAAATAAAGTTATTATATCATTATTATTATTATCATTATATTATATAAAAATATGTATCGAAACAAAATTATCATAAGAATTCATTGTATTATGTAGCTTAGCTGTTTTCAATATTCCATATATAATGGTAGAAGTCTAATACTCACCTCTTAACAAGATGAAAAAAGATGAGAGGTGATGCAAGTCCCTTGGAAGCCTGAGATGATCTGCAGTCTGTGTGTTTGATTGCTTCTTTTATATCTTTTTTGTTTGTTTCTTTTTCGCCAGCTTTGCCCAGGTGCCGCCCTAAGGGAATTTCCTGCATACTTTCGATTTATGTGTTGGTAATTAGAGCTCAAGAACCCCACAGCAATTGTTTACCACAAAACACTTTTTACCTACCTGTAACAGCAACAAACCTTTACACAGACGAGTGGAATTTATCAAAGTTTATCCAAGGTTAAACTACCCTATGATTACATATTGGAATGTTAAAATTGAAGTTACATTTATTTAACTCAATTTCAATTAAAATATCAATACTACATAGACCAACATATATATACCACAAAGAGATTAATTTAGTCCAATGGTAGAGTGCAGTTCTAATGTAAGACATTTGCTTATGGTGTGCCTAACTGAGCACATAATCAAAGCTTTACAACCTATCTACCTCTAATAATTCACAGGCTAAAACTTTGAACCTTGACGCTTCTGTAGTTATTGCTTTCAGCCTTTGTTGCATGGGACTGGCAAACATGACCACCATAAAAAAAACAGTGTTAGAGGCTGTTATGCAAAGGTCGCACCATAATCTGACTAACATCTTAATTGTTTGCAGACAGAATTCCCCTACATTCACCGATGGTACCAATATGGTTGTCTTTCCTTTATATTATAAAAGTCACAACTCCTTGGCAGCATGTCAAATTGAGCTCAAGTGATGGAGACCAGTGACATATCATGACAACATAGCTTTCAGTTATTATGGGCCCCGACTGTGGAACAGCCTGCCAGAGAACCTCAGGGTCGGGGAGACTGTTGAGGCTTTTAAAAAGGGGCTCAAGACCCACCTTTCTAACCAGGCTTTTAACTGATTTTTAAATTCTTTTAATTCCTTTTATGCTGTGCTAATCAGAGTATTTTTTAACCTTTTTAATTGTTTTAATCTCTCACGTTTTTAGCCTCTATGCTTTTATGTTTTAGTCTCTTGTGGTTTTAGCCTCTATGCTTTTATGTTTTAGTCCCTTGTGTTTTTAGCTTCTATGCTGTTTTGCCTTATTTTACTGTTTTAGTTCAGTTTTTAAATTCCAGTGTTTTCTCATGGGGGCCTGCCAGTCTGGGAGTTGTCTCTGGTCTGGCCGCGGGGGGTGCTGTCCCATGGACAGTTTCGGCCCGGGTGGCTAGAGGGCTCTGCACTTTGGTGCGGGGCCTCCTGTCTGCCCGGGGTGGGGTGGTCTCTGTGGTGGCGCTCCCTGCGACCTTGGACCGGGATCTCTCCCAGTGTGGTTGGCCCCCCAAAGGTAGCCTCCTCCAGGCCTCAGGTCTCGCTGCCCAGCCATGTCTCTTTAGTGACAGCTAGTGTATGTGTGGTTGTGAGTATGTGTGTCTGTGTGTCTGCGTGCATATGTGTGAGTGTGTGTGTGAGTGTGTATGTTTTTGTGTATGTCTGTAGGGGTGGGAGGGTTGGGTTCTTTCAATTTTCTTCTCTCGATTTTATTTGCTGTTTCTCTTTTTCAGCTGTTATTTGTACATTTCTGTAAGGCACTTTGAGATACTTTTTTGTATGAAAAGCGCCATATAAATAAAGATTGATTTGATTTGATTGAAACTGATCAGACATTTGATATTTTAAGATCTTGAAAGTTACTTCACATAAAGGCAATTAATTTAAGAATTTAGACAATTGCGCTTTAGTCTTAATTTACATTGCTGGTAACAGTTTTGAACCAGTCACTGTAATAGTACATTCTAAAAGTACCTGCCAAACCTGTTAATGATCCAGAGACAAAAGATAATTTTACATACAGTCAAGATTCACAGTCTTTGAAAAGATTCTGCAGTCTTCTAAACAATTGTGTCTTCATGGTACAGCAGGTGGTGTACCTGGGTTGCGGAATTAATCATAAGAGAATCCATGCAGCTGATGACAAGGTCAAAGCAATTGTGAGTTCACTTTGATTATTCAAAGCACTCCTAAACTCTTGTGATACTTCGCATAGCGTTTTTTTCCAAGTGGTTTCCAAATGGCACTGACAGACCAATCGGATACATATCACAATCACTGTCATCAGCAGCACAGGGTTATCCCCATCTCAAGAAAGAGGCACTGGGTATCAAATTTGACCTGTGTTTGGCAAAAGCTGAGTTATTGCTGAAAAACACAAACTACAATTGGGCCTCTTGAGAGAGAGTAAGAGTCCAACAACACACGACAGCCAGAATGCAAAGATAGGCAATGATTTTGGAAGTCTATGAGTACACTATGTAAATATAAGTATTAAGAGGGCTCAAATCATGGGAATACAGATGCATGGAACAGACTCCCATTGCCAACTGTGGCCATAATCACACCATGTGAGGGGGAATCTTTAATGCTCATGGAAGAGACGGCTGTGACTCAGGGGTAGAGCCAGCGTCTTGTTATCGCTGGTTCGATTCCTGTACGTCGAAGTGCCCATGGGCAACATAATGAACCCCACAAACTGCTCCTGATGTGCTGCAGCCACCACCGTCAGTGTATGAAGGTATGTATGAATTTCTGTAAGTCACTTTGGACAAAAGCGTTTGCTTAATGTCGTAATGTAAATGACAGAAGAATGGCACACCACTACAAGTAAAACAGAACCGGGTTTGGACCAAGGAGGACCCCATCGGGATGATAGCCTATCAGTGGCTTGCTAAACAAAAAGAACATCATGATAAATGTACCAAGGACATCATGTTCAGAGAAATGGGTGAACATTATTATTAATATTATTGCTGTCATTTTCAGCAAGACAGTCAGATTACCATGCAGAAGGTGTGGTGATTGTAAAGAGAGTTTTGATGACACAATAAACAACTACATAAATGGCAACCTATCTTTAATTATTTACTTGGCCACCCTAAAACCTTGGACTTCATCCTTTTTCTATTGCTCTCTGCCATTGTATCATGGGACTGGTAAACATGACAGCATCAAATGTCCTGGCTAACGTCTTATCTGTAGACAGAATTCCCCTACATTCATCAGCTGTTCCATCATGGTTTGTCTTTCACTTTCTTGAAAATCACATGACTTCTTGGAAATACATCATGGTGAGGTTGACCAATGGTGACATGTAACGCCTAAACATGATCACAGATCGTCATGCATTTTGATGTTTACTTCTTATTTATGTTTTTGTGATAAGCCATTTCTTCAGGGGGTTTTTTCTGCGTAATTTGCAGTTATACATCAAAATGTGAATGATCTTAAATCAATTTTGGTCAACCCTGGTTCACACAGGGTAGTAAGTGACACACATCACACTAATAAAACAAATAGTTTAGAGTCCAATCAGTGATTGGACGTGCCAGAATGTTCTTCAGTTAAAGGAAGATAAAACTGAAATTTTTTTTGGTGAAGCCAAGAAAGAAAGACTAAAAATGTGTGCTCAGCTTCAGTCTGTCCTGTTGAAAACTACACACCAATCTTGGTGTAACCATGGACTCAGGCCTGAATTTCAGCAGCTACCCTAAGACAATTACAAAGTCAGCCTACTATCACCTTAAGAATATATCAGGGATTAAAGGATTTATGTATTGGCAGGATTTGGAAAAACTTGTCAATTACCTTCAGCAGACTTGACTATTGTAACCGTGAGTTTTACAGGACTCTGACAAGAATCCATCAGAGAGCTGCGGCGGATTTAGAAGGCTGCTGTTGGAGTCCTAACAAGACCCAAAAAAGGAGACTACAGAGATTCTGCCATCTGCTGGATAAATACTGTCAAAACATTATCAGTCAAGTCAAAGGCTGTGAAACATCTTGACCAATTATATAACTGGTTGGTTTAAATGCTGTATGTCAGGTGCTTTCAAGCCACCCTATGGTCACATCTCTGGGTGTGACAAATAAACCTGACCTCAGGATCAAAACTTTTCTTCTTTCTTCTTCCAGTAAGATTTGTTTTCATTGCCTTATTGTACACCCCAATTGACAAAACCTTATTTTTGTTGCATCAAAATTTTGATAAGCAATTTCATCTTATGAGTGATCCTAGAAAAAAATAGTCTTAATTGATCTAATTCATTAATTCCTGCAGGGTGTAGAGACATTTTGAATTTAGATTAGACAACTGTTGCTCGACTGCAAACTGGACTGGTCTGATAACATAGTATATCATACTGACATAAAGTTTCCCTATTGCACTATTCTCACCCTGTAAGCCCAACCCTGCCTAACCCAGTCTGGTTGATTTCTGTATGGTGAGGACTGCGGAGTCTGAATTCTGTGCTGAGCTCCTGGCTTAATTTAACTGCATCTTCTTATTTATTTATTTTTCCTCATTTGCACTTAATTGTCTCCTGTTTTTGTTGTACTGTTGTTGTCATGTGCGGTGTCCTTGAGTGCTTTGAAAGGTGTCTTTAAATAAAATGCATTATCATTATATTATTTGTCGGATGTCTGAAGTAGATGGTGTTCAATTATGAAAACCCTGCATAGTTTGAGAAGTGAGCTAGGCGAGGACAACCGATTGGTTTTCATTGAGAGCTCTCCAAAAATATAAATGTTCAGTGAATAAAAAATTAATTACTTCAGTCATCCTTATCATGTTAAAGAACAATAACTTTGTAAATATATGAGGTTACACAGCATTTGCAATAAAATATACATAGTTTTATATTTCCAAAAAAGTATAAATGTTCAGTGATTAAAAGCATATGTGTCAATGACCCCTATCATGTTAAAGAACAATAACTTTGTAAATATGAAAGGTTACAGAGCAGTTACAATCAAAAGAAATTAATTTACCAAAGAATTAACCCTAACTGTAAGAAGCTATTTACTTAACTAAAATCAACAGTGACAAATGTGTCTTTGTTTTGATACTTCATGCATCTTACAAATACTTATGATAGTGAGTTAAACAAATTAATATAAAAATCCAACATGACTCCACTCTCCAGTGCAGGCAAACAACAGTAACACCTTTTACCACACAGTAGCAGTAATGAACTGATAATATCTTAGTTCAGCAGTCTTCATGTGAAGAATGTCCTTAAAAGTAACAACTGCATGGTTCTAACCAACAGTATGCAGAGGCATTTCATTATCCTTTAAACACTGTGTGAAAATATGTAATGTTACACCCTAAAGAGAGTTATCTCTTAAAATGTGATCATTATTACTAAATATACGAATAAAGTTTAGTGGTGTTATTGAAATGACCAGTCAATTACCACCAGATTTCAGGTAGCTGATTTTTATTTTTATTATACAGAAACGGAATGCCTTTAAATTGGATGAAAATACATGTTTTTTCATATCTCTTGAGAAAATTAATTATTGAGTGAATAAAAACGTAATTATTTCAATATTCCTTCAATTTTCAGTTAACACCAATTTTTTAAATACATAAGGTTACACAGTGTTTGCAATAAAAAAAAATACATATAGTGTATCTCCCAAAAACATACATGTTTAGTGAGTAAAAACTTAATTCCTTCAGTGATCCTTATAGTTTTAAGTAATAATAACTTTGTAATACACAGGCATTTACAGTAAGTGTATCTCCCAAAAACATCCCAAAAACATACATGTTTAGTGAGTAAAAACTTAACTTCTTTAATGATTCTCAAAATATTATGTGACAATAACTTTGTAAATATAAAGTGTAACACATGTGTTACATAGTGTTAACAATAAAAATGTTATTTTATAGTTCTCAAAAAACATAAATGTTCAGTGAATAAAAATGTAATTACTTCAATGATCCTCAAAGTGTCAATTACAACAAATTTGTAACATTAAAAGTTACACAAGCATTTGCAATACAAAAAATGTATTTGGTTTAAGTCTTCCAAAAAATGTTCAGTGAAAAAAAACGTAATCACTTCAATGATTCTCAAAATACTACGTGATAATAACTGTAAATATAAAGTGTAAGACAGTTTTGCAGTATAAATATAGCAATTTTAAAGTCCTCCAAAAATATAATTCTTCATTGAATAAAAACCTGATACTTCAATGATATTTCAAGTGTCAATTAACATTAACTGTATAAACATAAAAGGTTACACAATGTTAACAATAAAAATGTATGTAGTTGTATATCTCCCATAAAAACCCAAATTACACAAATTATCCTTATAGTGTTAAGTAAGTTAGCTTTATAACTTTAGATTGTTATAGACCTTTTTCAGGTGTACGTTCCCAAAACATGAAATACAATATTACTGAAGTATCAGTATCACAGCATTACTTAACAATAGAATCCAAAACTTTTAAAACCACACTGCAATATATATACAAGACAATGCATTAATATTAGACTTATTTGATTAGCAATTGTTTCCAACAGTAATAATAATGCTAAAAAATATAAACAGAAAATATTGAAAGAGAAAATTTACTGATTAACATCATATCAAAGTGTGCACTCGTACCAAAATTTTTTTTTATTTCCCCATAGTTGTGATTTTGCTTCAGTTATGATCACATAGAATTCCCTCATAAATTGCAGTGATGACAGAATTTCAAAACCAAAATGATTTGCGACCTCACAGCAAGCCTGAACTAGGCTTTGTTTCCTCAAAAAAACATTGTTTACTCTGTTGCTTGATGTATTGTTTTATTCAAGAGCTAATTCAAGAGTTAATCATGAACTTTAAGAATCTTTCCCTGTATCTTTGAGAAAAAGCCACCCAGAGAGAACAGTGTGTCTAAAGTATAGACATGTGTCAGGCCGAGAGATTCAAGACACCTAAGCTCATGGAGAATGTCAAAGAATGGATGACTGCTGAGTTGGCTCATCTTCACAGGGTCTCTGGAGCGGAGGAGAGTCAGTGATTGAGTCGAAAGCATCGCCAAGGGCAGAAAATGCACCACTGGAACCAGGAAGTAAACTAGACTCTCCTCCACTTTAACATATCCCCCTAAGTCAATTGCCCTGTCTACCTTTTTTAGGGCTTCATTAATGTTTGCCTTGAAAAACAATAACACCTTAAGTCTGGTTTTCATGTGAAAATCAAATCTGGTGATGGCATTGCTGGGGAGGTCCTCATCTGGTTGTGTGGAGTATTTATTAGTGACCTCAATCTGGTCACAGTAGAGCTCAACTGACTTGAGTGCGTTTCGCAAGTCCTCCAGGGCTTGATTAATGCAGTCTGGTTGCTGATGCCGGTCTTGTTGGGTTAAAGATGAAAAAGCGTGGTTGTAATATGCAATTGCAGCCCAACACTGGTCCTGCTGTATGGCTTTAGTGTACATCTTGATACTCTCATTAAGATCTCCCTGTTGGCGCAGCTCATTGCCAAATGCAGTGTAGTGGTGCAGGTTTGATGAGGGTGATTCTTTCTGTTTCAGTTTTTCTCTGGCTGTCTTCAGGTCTGTAGTTAGTTTGGTTTTTAAGTCCATGATAGACTCATTCTCACTGAAGCTTGTGAGTAGCCACAGACCCCAGAACTCATTAAGTGCAGACAATTCTGAATCTGAAGGCTCATTGTTACTAGTTTTGTACACTTCATCTAGTACGTTCAGAAACTGACTGAATAGCTCTTCCTTCTTCTTTATCTTTGGGATTGCACACTTTAAGTAGCTGGCTAGTCCTTCAGCTACTAAGTCATCTCTGATCTTCTTGACTGTTCTGTTTTCCGAATTGTAGTTTTTAGTCAAAATATCTGACAGTGTTGAGGACATTTCTTCAGTTTGCACATTGCTGGGGCTTCTTTGATACAACCTGAACTGCGTCATAAAAAGATCTTGGCGAAGTGGGGTGACATCTGTTGTATCTTCCAGTAGAGATATACTTTTTTTTCTCAAATCTAGCTCTTGGAGATGTTCTGGCAGATGGCTGGTGCAGATGATGAGCTGAGCAGAACCTGGAGATCCTTGTCTAGCAGCGCGACCAAATGCCTGCGCCTCTACACGAGCATTCTTTCGGTAAAAAGGTCTGAACAACAAACAAACCTCCAGCCTCTTTTACCTTCTCAGAAACCTTAAGGTCTGTCCCTCGACCGGCAAGGTTTGTTGCTATAATGACGTCTCCTGCGTCAAGCTTCTTTGAAAAGATTGCAGTATTGTCCAAGTTGTTGCTTATGTAAAGCCTTTTGTTCTGGACTTTATCTCCAAGAGCACTGTGAAGAAACTTTGCTCGACTGATGGTCTCACAGATGACCAGCACAGCTCTTTGAGTGTGGTTGATGACGACATGGCAGACTTTTTCAATCCATTCAATTTCATTATTGACAATCACTCCTTCAACCTCAAACAGCTTTTTGCGTTTGAATGTAGGTATATGACAGACCTCGATACCTTCATAGATTTTCTGCAATGTCTCAGTTTCTGCTTGATGGCCAAGAGTCCCAGAGATTCCAAAGATCTGATCTCCATACTTCTGGAGTAAGCCAACATTGGACATGTAGTTTGTGATGGCTGTCATGTCACTCAGCTTAAACTGATGTTTCATTTCAAGAAACTGCTGCAGCCCATCTGTCCATCTCATGTTGTTTTCAACAACACCTGTGCAGCTGTAGTCGACAGGTACTATCCCATGTTTCTCTATGATATACTGATGATCCTCTGTCATGCTTTGAGCGTAAAATGCATTTTCAATCCAAACCTTTATTTTAGATTTGACTAGATCTGAAAGGAAGCCAGGGACATAGCACTTATATTTGTCTTGTTTCAGTTCACATGGTGTGAAATCCATGCCACGTTGTATTTCTGCTAGTGCATCACTCAGCATACCCTCTCTGTTAGTGTAAATGTACTGACAGAAACCTCCATCAGTTAAAAGCAGTGACACTCTCTGTCTGTCAGACGTTTCTCTTTGTGGCCCTTTGTTCAGTTCCTCTACTGAACCATCATTATTCATGCAGTGCAGAACAAACTGGCAGGATGGGAATCTCCTCTCTACTGTCTTAAAGAACTCAGCCAACTGGTTCACAGAAACGCCTGCAGTCTTTTCAGTTAAAAGGCTCAGATTCTTTCGAAGGTCCTTGACTGAACCTTTTGCCAGAATACCTGTGTCCTCAGCCATCTGAAGGATGGTGAACTCATTGATATTTTTGCCCTTTGTTATGTATTTAAGCACAACATGAGGGAAGGAGTACTTCTGCCCCACAGTTATCCTTGTACTAATCTTACTGTACTGATTAGCAGTGGCCCATATGAATGCTAAGAGCGGGCTGAGATGTTGCAAAGCAGGCATTTCGCTACTTAGATAGACCACATGATGGCCCTTATCTAGCATTAAGGAGTCAACTTCATCCACAATTGCACACTGAAATGTTCTTTTCCCGAATATGTCCTCCCTTTTGAAGTGGTGTCGAAGCCAGTCTCCAGCAAACTGTTCCACAGTACCATAAACAACCTGACACTTATAGATCTTTTTTAACTGGTCTTTGTCTTGTTTGTTGGTATTGCAAGAAGCACTGATGTTCAAAACTTTATAGAAATCTTTCCATTCATCCAAATCTCTTTCTGCAAGAACTGATGAGCTGGACATGATGTCTACACTTACCCCTTTCATAGCTCGATAAGCTGCAAACATTGCCACGATACACGACTTCCCCTCTCCAGTGCCAACCTGAATTAACCTTCCAGTTTTAGAAAGAGCCATAATACACCAGCTCACCATCTGTGTCAGTCGAGGTTTGAAGTGAGTCTTTTCCACGGCCTGACAGAGCAGCAGCAAGTCTTTTTTGAAGCCAGTCCGCTGTGATCCATCATTGTGTGACCTCAGATCTTCATCAACCGATGACACAATGTCTCTCACATTTTCTAAAAGCTGCTCATCAACTTGGTTCAACTTTTGTTGTCGGATTTCATCAAGGATTTCATCCAGTTTCTTTTCTGCACCATCAGCTAAACATCTCTTGAGGTTTTCATCTGTTACTGTCTTATCTCGAATCAGGTCGATGAGTGTCTTTCCTTTCTGATATTTGCAGCTGGGAGTGATGAAATAAATCTCTATATAGAGCAACATTTCCAACAGCCATGACAGGAGATGGGATCTGTCTTTTGTTGTTGACTCAAATCGCTGCAGAAGAGCAACAAACAATTCTGTAACTTCAGCTGGGCTCCATCTGAGATTTGTAACCAGTCCTTTCAACTTGTTGAGAAGTAGCTCTTCATTGTTGTTGGGAGACAACAAACAGTGAGCAATGAATACATTTCTGAATCTGTTAACCAGTTCTTCAGTGCTGGTATCCGTGTCGAATTCATCCATTTTGTGGGAAAACAGTCAAATCTGTTTAAAAAAATAAACCTAAGTTTGAAACTGTGTATTTAAAACAGTGCACATACAGTTAATAAATTGTTCACACATTGTCCGCAGCACACATTTGAATTAATAATATGATATTCTAAAGGTCATTCACAATTTAAATTTTTAGCTCTTCTTTAGCAATTGAGTAAAAGTCTAAAAGTGTCTGATGTTAATTATGCTTGAATATTAAAAGTATGTTTTTGCATGTGATATTAAATGAACAAGTAAAAGTAAATGACACATATATTTACATGTATGGATATTCTGCTTTGGGTCGATCAATTATCAGATCTGGTATTCTGCATTTTTCTGATTATTAGAATCAACGCTTTTTGTTTGATTGTTGATTATATCACTTATGCCTGTTAAACATGCACTCATTTGGCTCTGATGTAGTCTGTAATCTTAAAAATAACCAGAAAATAATGTTATTAAAATAATGTAGTCGATCAAAAGTACAATATTCATCTCCAGAATAAGGTAGAGTGGAAATATAAAGTAGCAGATTTGGAAACACTTAGTAAAGCGCAGTATTTGAGTAAATGTACTTAATAACATTGCATTACCAAAAGTGTAACTACTCCAAGAAGCAAATATTCATGATTATGCATCAAAACCCAGGTATCATAACTATTCATTGCAGCTATCCATTACAGCAACTGTAAGCTACATAGTTATAATATATTATGATATATTTAATATATTGTTGTAGCAGTTGTGTACTTACCTGTTAACACGGTGAAAAGCGATGTGAGTCTGAGATGAACTACAGGTATATCTAATTTTTAAGCTTTCAGATGTTTGTTTTACTTTCTTTTGTGCCAGCCCTGCCCTGTCTGGCCACGCAAGGAATTTCCTACCATCCTTACTTTTAGACCGTCTGACTGACTGTAAACCATGTGACTTTTCTGTACTGATAGAGCAGATAGCAATCAAATATTCATGTGAGGAGGAACAAGTTTTTCCTCCCAAAAACAAACATTTCCCTTCAATGTCCCTCATGTAAAGCCATTTTTACACACCAAGGTCGAAATGTTTATGTTTAGTTTTAATGTGAAATGCTGCCCTTTAAGGACAGGGCTACCCAAACTTTTGCTCATGGAGGGCCAAAATGTAAATGTGAACTGCACGTCAGCAGCAAACACTGTGTGTATTGCATTGTTAAGATGCAAAATGGTACTAAATGGAAATCAAGTGGCAAGTGAGGAAAACAAAATCCAGTGATCCATGTTCTTAGTCCAAACAATTTTCTATCCTGCAGTTCAGGTCAAAAAGTGTTTTGCCAGCATAATCTCAGTTCCTTATTTTCTTTTTGTTCACTTCCCTCTCAGAGGTTCTATAGTCAATTTCTGAAGATCCCTAAGCCCAGTGTTCTCAGATCATGAAAAAACAACTCATAATTAGAGACAATTTGTGTCAAAGGAGGTTTTTTTTTACTTCACATAAAGAAATTACAGCAGTAGGAAACCTTTATCGGAAAAATGTAATCTTGCGCTGGGCCTACTTTGGCTGGTAGGGCCCCACTTGATATATGACCAAGCAAAATAATCAAACCTTATTAGAGAGTATTGTAACAGCCACCTTGAGCTTGACTGCTGGAATTTATCCAACACTGACACAACACATGACACGGGGCGATGGCAGGGTAAATAAGTCACCAGTTCATCACAGGGCTGACATATGGGACAAACAACCATTCATATGCACATTCACAATTGAGAGTGGCTGATTAACCTTAAGTTTTGCCTGTCTTTGGATTTTTGTGAGGAAGCCGGGGTACCAGGAGAAAACCCACACAGACAGAAAGAACGTACAAACTCTGCACCCTGAGCCAGCCAGGTCTCGCAAACCCAGAACCTTCTTGCTTACAGGAATATCAATACTAAATAATTAAAGACATAAAGACAAATACTTAAGAATAAGATCGATTTAGTCACTATGCCCTTTTCAAGTAAAACATTCATAATGAAGTTTATTTCCCTAAAACACTAAGCTCAAGTTGACTCAAACTTCTAATTGACTAACACTTATGCCTTTCTATTCTATCAAATAGCCCAAAGGCAGTATCAGCCCTTAGGTTTGTATATGATTATATTATATTGATGTAGTTAAATCAGCCAATAAAGACATAGAATCAAATCTTCACAGCACAGTAGGCCATCCTACTACCCTTACTTGTTGAAGTTATCTCTGTCGTTGTTGGGCAGTGCCTGCACTCATGAAAGCCATAAAAAGATCTTGTGCAAAGTTTGTTTATCAAAAACTCATACCGTGTCAAGATAACATCTTTGTTTGTCTGTAGACTGAATTCCCCTCTTTATCAATGATTCCATGAGCCGTCTTTCACTTTCTTGACAATCGCACGACTTCTCAGAAACCCATCGTGTTGAGGTTGACCAATGGGGACATGTGACGCTTACTCTAGACATAATATGACAACACGCCATCATACATTTGATATGTATTTAAATATATATGTAAATATCAAATGTTTTCGTGAGAAGCATTTCCTGCACATTTTGCAGATCTAAATTCACATGTGGAATGATTTTAAATGAATACTGGGAAGTTGTGTTGCCACGCAAGCTAGTAAATGGCATGAATCACACTGACGTTCCTCTGTATTATTTTAATGTAAGGTTACCTTTATTCCCTTAGAATTAGAATTGCTAAAATATCATGTATAACTTTTTTTTAACAGTCTCTAAATGAGGTAAAAGCGCTTTAGATTAAATGTACCTGGTGTTTTTAAAAATCTTGAAGTATCATTATTCCTCCAATATGGCAAATAACAAAAGTTTAACAATTCAGACTAAATTATTGATTTGAGCCTTGAATTACATGGTTGGTACTGTACCAATCTGATAACATATTAAAGCCAGTCAGTGTAAGAATAATATATTTTTAAAAGTAACTACCAGACCTGCTGATCCAGAAAAAGAAGATTTGCATACAGTCTGTACAGAGCTTCTGCCATCTGCTGGATAAACACTGTCACAACACTTTCTCTCCGCCAAAGTCAAAAACTGGAAAACATTTACAGACAGTTTGCTGTTACAGTTAATTTTTCTACCACTTAGCACATATGTGCCTATAGGGTGACACTAACTTCACTAACAGTGTACAAACAATATGATTTATTATTCAGGACTTGACATTTACCTACATCCTGAGCAGTTTAAATTATGTATTTATAACTGGTTGCTTTTTAAAATGCTGCACCTCAGGGGTTTCTAAGCCGCCAGGCCACTCATCTGGGTGTGAGAGATAAATCTGAAGTCAGGATCAAAACTTTTGTACTTTGTTTGATCCAACATTTGTTTTCATCGCCTCATTGTACTGCCCGACTGACAAAGCCACATTTTTATTACTGTGTAAACTGTATTAAGGAATACAGTTTTAGTGCTTCTGTCTGACTGACGAAGGCAGTATTCAACAATCAAAACACTGCAGAGTTTCATTATCTGTCCACACACAGCTTCAGCACGTCAACACACCCAGATGGACCACACCGCCCAGGTGAGCTGGGCGAGGACGACTGGTCGGATCACATTGAGATGAGCACAGGCTCTCAGTGGAAAGGTAACAACTTTCATCAGTGTCATGCTTACCCTGTCAGTAAGAGGAGGGGAGTGATGGGAAGTAGCCTTCAAAATAATAGTGGAAGACGTAGCCTGTAGTTTTAAAGGATAAGTTCACACAAAAAATGGAAAATTATTTTCTTCTCACCTTCATGCTAATGGACAGACGGATGAAGCTTCAAAGTTCACAAAACATTTCTGGAGCTTCACAGCAAAACAGCATTTTCCTAAATACTGAGGTTGACCAAATAAATCAGCTGTAATAATTCAAATAAAAATGGCTTCATACATATTGTCCAACTTAATTCAAGTTTCTAGAAGCCCAAAGGTTCCAGAATTGATTTGAAACAAAGTTATTTACACCCTTGATACACCGTCGCACTGGTGCACCCACTTCAGAGGGGTGGGCACCAATGCTATTAGCTTAAAAGCTAATAAGCTAAGTTCAAAAGCACTTAAAATCTTCATGGTAGCTGTTAAGCTAAAAGCGTGAGCATGCTTGCAGTCTGAAGTGGGCGGACAAACTCCACCAACTGTAAATATTTATATAGACAGTATTGTAAGATAAATTCAAAATTAATGTGTATCTTACAAAAATGTATTTCATGTACTTTGAACAACCTACAAAGTGTCATCAATCAAATTTCTAGTGCAGGCAAATGTCAAGTCCACATTACACCACAGAGTGGCAGTAATGAAGTGATTAGTAACAGTCCTGCTCACCTTTCACTGTTGTGTTCCTACTGTGAATATTTCCCCATCAATCAAATGTTGGACAATCTTTCCTTCCATCTTCTTTGGCACCTAACTCCTTCCACATTTTTTAGCTCAATTAGCAAATTATTGCTATTATTGATGATATCTTTCATACTTTGCCAAGTATTCAACATAATTTTCCCCATATAAAATGAATGGCAGAATGTTAAAAAAAATCCCACATATTCACCCGTTTTTAAGCAGTTCTTAAGTTACTCCTCAAAAGGATTCTAAAACAATAGTATTTTACAATACATTTTTTGCAAAATGTGGTGCAGTGTGTATCATGTTTTAAACTTTTTGAAAAACAACCAGGTTTCTGTATTGATGACTTGGTTTTTATTATACAGCATTCTTTAAAAACAATTTCTTACAAAATACAAGATATTTTATAGTGTTGTAAAAACACAGTAAAAACACTTTTAATGAATACACATCTTGTCAATTATTTTCATGGTTACTTCAAAAGCACAACAGATCAAAAACAACATTAGTTTATCATTACACAACATTACTTTGTTATTGTCATTTTCATACATGAAATAAGATTTGAACATGTAAAGATCAAAATCAATCATAACAATGACAGAGAAAAAAATGACAGCTGTAAGATACGGCAGCAAGCCTTTAAAGTCACACAGTGCACATCTTGTCAAAATGTAAAAAAGTACTTAAAAAAATAGAAATAGAAAAAATATATCATTAATATTAAGACTTATTTGCCTAACAATTGTTTATTTGAACTGACAATTGTTATGACCGGGTGTAGCGGAAACAAACTGAAATGCTGGTAGTCTAGCAGAAGGTGGAGACAGGAGATCCCACCGGAACTGGGAGGGGCCGGCCTTTAAACTCCTGTCTTGGAGGGTGGAACCAATTAATAGGCAAGCAGACCTGCAGCCAATCACACTTGCAGGTAACACAACAGTGATCATCTTCAGAATCACAGAATCCACATGACCGAAATCAGTGAGTGCAACTGCCACTAACAAAAGGCTACAAACATGAGGTGAGAACAACCACAACACGGACCTAAACATAATTACCATATTAACAAACACCAACACAGTAACATTGGAGTGCTTGAACAAAAAGGGTCACCATGAGTAAACTACACAACTGCTGCTGTACGCTTAACAGCAACATACAAAGTCTTTACTGTAATGGCTGTAAGAAACGCCACACCCACCACTCAAAGATCCACTGATCTGTGG
>CAEMYA010001841.1:0-15449 GCA_903131615.1 Diplodus sargus | reverse complement strand
TATAGTTCATTTTGACTGACATGACATAAGCATTTGCAGTTTGTTCAGAGGAAGGAGAAATTGCCCCTATGATGTGCACAAATGACTAAATGTTGTGGAGGTTGAACTAATAGTTATGAGAATTTTCATTCTGATCTGAGAAAAGCACCAAAGCGACTGAGAAAAACTGTAAAATACGGCACACAGGCCAAGCAAAGCTGCTAACCAACAGTTTGCTAGTGATCACGGACAAAGCAGTCAAACTACAGAACAAAGGCTCAAGGCAACGATAAGCAAGAAGACACAGGGACTAACTGCTCAAACCAAGTCACAGCACCCCCAGTGACTCTCTGCTGCTGATTTTTAACAGATATGTCTGCTGAGGAGTTGGAGCAGGATTGGGGCAGGTGAGCCAGAACAGGGCAACCCAATCACAGAGCAGAAGGGCGGGCGACTGAGGCAGGCAGTTAGATAGGGAGAGGAAGACCAGGCAAGAAACGGGCAACAATCAGGAGCAAGGGCTGGCCCCCGCAGATCTGCATACTAGAAAAGGCTATCAATATGATGATAGACACGGGAGGACAGGGCATAAATCTTAAATCTTGTTATTATTAAGAACAAATATTTAATTCCATTAAGTTAGTAGTTGCTGACACAACAACAGCTTCACCTGTAGAGTCCAACAGAACCACATTTACCAGACCAGAGGTAAGGCAAGTTAATTTGTATAGCACAAGTCAGTCACAAGACAACTCGAAATGCTTTACAGGGGCATATAAGTACATAAGAATAAATTAAAGATTGCATTTTAAATGCATTTAAATAAGTAGGAAGACATCAAAAAAAAAAAAGCACATGAAGAAGTTCAAAAATAAGGAAAAGGTTAAATAGGTTAATAGTGGAGAGTGAAGAATACAAGTCACAGTGCAGTCCAGAGCCTTGACATTACTTCAATGAAAGGCAGAGAGACACATCTTCACATTTCAGGTAAAAATACAGAGGGTCTGGATTCGAAAGCCTCCCTGCGCTCTGAAAACCACACTTTGATTCAGCCACTTTGACATCCTTGTTCCTGGGTCTGAAATCTAAGTTTGTTATGAGGTGCTGCAAGGGGTAAAGTAAGCAAGCTAAAAAGAAGAAAAGTAATCAGACAGACTGTTAATGCCACCGAGGGTAACATTTCCTTGATCTAAAGATATATTCACTTTAGTTGTATATGACTGAGGTATAGTAATATAAAGTACATAGTATAGTACTTTTCTGTAGTATTGCATTTGCCTTTGCACGGTGTAAATGGAAGCAGAACTTTCAGTGAATGTATTTGTTTCATAAGGTAGCAGCGCAGAAAATCTAACTGTCATAGTAAATCTGTGGTTGCAGAAACTTTTATTTTAGATGTTCTTCTTATTTTCACACAGAGAGGAAAAACTGCAAGTCACGTCTCTGAACAAGAAAGAGCAGCACCACTGGGGGTGAGAAGAAGACAAGAAAAACACTGAAGAACTCTAGAGGTCATAGTTCATATTCAGAAGAATGACCGTCTCAAGGTTTTGCAGAAGAAATCATGTGTAATGCATCATTTTACTTTGTTTTATTTGGTTTTATTTTAATGTTTCAATGGATTTGACACCAGTTGCTCCAAATGTATATGAGCCTATGAGAAAATACCCCAGTAAACAGTTTCCTAATGAGTGTATGATCTCAATCATTGGTTTCACATCTTTGCCAATACAGCATGATGATACTTGAGAAAAAGATGGTCCTATGTGGGGTTACAAGTTTTTTTTGTGTCTTAACCTAACCAAATAGCAACATAATGTGTGAAATTTGTTCAGCAAGCTTTATTTTGGAAAGTCTAACCAGATGTTGTATATTCAGTATTGCTTACTTGACCAAGGCCTGTGTAAAGATGTATACAATTCTAGGGTGTAAGTAGAGCGTCATAGTTAGGGTCCAGGCAGCTAAGCTGCCAAGGACCCTATTGTAATTGTAGGAATTCTTTCTTTCTTTCTTTCTTTCTTTCTTTCTTCCAAGGAAGTCATACTTCCCATGGGCGAAAACTCACCAAACTTTACAGAAATGTCCGGCCCCATGCCAGATTAACTTAATTCCAAGGACATGTCAATATTCCTCCTGGAGGGGGCACAATAAGCTATTAAATTTAAAAACTTTAAAAATACCTACAAAATCAACAGTACATGCTACAGTTTCCAAACTTTCACCAAACTGTAGCCCCAATACTGCTGAAACTTTAGTCCACTCAAACTCATTACAAATTATGAAGTCCATCACTCAGTTTTTTTCAAAACCTGTAAAACTTCCACACCTCCCACAATTTTTGCTCAATTGTCACCAAACTTGCTAGAGAGCATCTTCAGACCGTCCTCCACAAAACTTGTTTCTCGGATATTTGATTTATCAAAAATTAAGCCTACAGTGCATCAAAATGTTTGACTGTAAACAGTACTGTAAACATATACTATCAAATTCTTGCTAAATACATTTTCAATCTTCCTGAAAAAAATGTAGAATATTTTGGAGTCATGGTTGATGAAGTTTGGCAAATATCAGAATTTTATCTCACAAACTGAATTTTTGAGAACATTTTGAATTCTGCTCTCATGGGAACAACTGGTGTCAATGTAAGAGTGGCATTTTTAAACATCAAATTTTCTTTTATGAAGCAAAACACTTTAAGTTAAAAACAAATCACCAACATTTCCATGCTGTAGAGATACAATTTATGTATTATCAGATTTTTTTTTTAGGTAACAGAATTTCTGACATTTTGACCATTTTTGAAATCTGCCTTGACAACAGCTGCTTGGACAGTGACTCCCTGTGTCCACAACTGAAGCTACACAGCAGGTCTCACTTCCAGCCAATTAGCTCAGTGAGTTAGGAGCTGGTTCTTGGAGTCAGAGGTTGTTGGTTCCAGACCTGGCAAGGATCATGATAATGACGACGACGATGATGATGACAGATCAAACTGTCAGATGACTTCAACATGAAACACAAGACAATTGTCCTGATGGTGGCATCACAGCAAGCCTCTAAATCAGTGTTTTTCAACCTGTTCCTCAGGGAACACTGCCCTTCATGTTAAATATGTTTCCTGCTCCAACACACCTGATTCAAATGATTGCCTCCTCGTCAGGCTTCTGCAGAGCTTGATGATTGGCCAATAATTTCAGTCAGGTGTGTTGGAGCAGGAAACATCTAAAACATGCAGGACAGTGTTCCCCGAGGAACAGGGTTGAAAAACACTGCTCTAAATGAAATAAAAACAAATAGCTTGGACTGGACCATGAGTGAAAGCTAACCAAAATTTGCATAAAGGTCCAGTGTCATCCCAAATTACCTCATCTGTAAACCCAAGCCAATAGTCCTGATGGTGGCGCTACAGCAAGCATCTAAAGTTCAAAACATTGAAAATTCATAAGAAATCAACCTGCTAGAACTTCACACTTTCATCAAACTGTATCCCCAATACTAAAGAAACTTTTGTACATTTAAACCTATTCAAAATTATGAAGGCCATCACTGTTTTTTTTCAAACTGTAAAACTTATAAAAACCTATAAAATCTCCTCCCACAATTTTGCCTACAGTGCATGAAAATGTTTGACTGTGATCACTACTGTAACCTGCAAATTATTAAATAAATCTTCAATGTTCATGAAAAAAATGAACATTTTTTAGAGTCATGGTAGATGATGTTTGACAAATATCAGAATTTTGCATTAAAAAACTGAGTTTTTGAGAACATTTTCAATTCTGCTCTCATGTGAATAATTGCAGTCAATGCAAGCAGCATTTTTAAACATCAGTTATTCACTTGTGGAGCAAATTAATCATTTTTAAAAACAAATGACCAACATCTCCATGCTGCAATATGTGTATTTTCAGATTGTCGTCTTGATAACTGAATTTTTCACAGTGGTTTCAAATCTGCCTGCACAACAGTGAATGGCTTACTCAGTTTGTGAAGCCACTATTGTATTGTCTCTTGCCAATTAGCTCAGAGCGATAAATTACATCTTCGGTTCAAGAAGTTGTGAGTTTAAGCCTCAAGTGGTCCAAAATGAACATTGTTGTCAACTGTCTTGTCTTCCTATTCTCCTGTTTGTTGCTCAGAATTGCCTAAATTTCCCCCAAAAATAGCCCGGACCCGACCCATCGCTGCGCAGCAGCTATAATTTAAAGATACTGAGCAAAGCTGCTGTATTAGCTGTATGTAGAATTTGATGGCCAACCATGTAAACCATCTGAGACATCTGCCCCTTTTTAAACAAATACAGTAGGTGAGAACTGTAGGGGTGAGAATACGTCCCCTTAGTCTGGACACCAACACCAAGAGATGTAGCTTGGCTCGTGTAGTTTTCACGGAGGTTTCGTTTGGATTTAAGTGATTCTAAACACTCAGTTGCAGCTGCCAAATACTAACCTTTATAGACTAAGTACCACTGACATCAGGTATTTTGGAAAATTCACATTAAGTCAAAGTGGGCTCAGTCAGTCCTTTGATAAAAACAATCATACAAACATGAATCTGAGTGATAAAGTGAACAGGAAAAGGAAGCTGTCATCTGCGTAACACTTGAGTTGTAGTTCAGTCTGATGTTCAGTCAGCGGCAAGACAACATGGAGGCTGCAGCTCTCTGCTTCAGACTGTGTGAGTACTGACTCTCACTCTGCTGGATGCACATGTTTAGAACAGGGGTGAGCAGAACTCCGTTCCTACTAAAGATACAGAATTATTTTTGTATTACAGGTTGACACAAACCAAGATTTAACACTCTGACAAGTTTAAAAACCACAGCGGTACTGACTGATGCATTGACTATTTTTAAAGAGCCACATGTGATTTCTCTCAGTCAGTAAATGTTCTGTGTTTATTTTAGTGTCACAGATGCTGGTGGCAAACTGAGCCGCTTTTTCATCAGAATCAAGATCAAAAATGTGTTTCAGAACGTCCAGGTTGTCATCCCTTTCCTACTGTTACTCTTTAAGAAAGAGGGTACATTCTGTCTCACATTGGTAAAGAATGAAATGGTTTCAATCAGACACTTTAGACGCTTTTCTCCCCCGCTTTCACTGCCTCGTCAAATTGACCCTATCAGTCTATTTGCGATATAAATATGCGGAAGGGGGTTACAAATACATGACATGTAGGGTCTCAATTTGACCACAAACATAAGAGGATTGTTAACAATTCAGATCAATATTGAGTTCTGTAAAAGGACACTTTGACAGGAACAACCCAAGAACTGGTGGACGGCCTGCTCCTGCTAAACCACAGTCAACCCCGTTAACTAACCAAGGGATTCTAGTGTCAGCTGGAGGGGCAGAGACCTTTGACACTAACTAAAAGACCAATAGACTATATTGACGTCACTGTGAAACAAATGCAGAAATAACTGCACAGGAAGAGGAGGTGCTCACCTACTAGTTGTGGTTCAGTCTGACAGTCAGTCAGTCAGTCAGCAGGAAGGCAAAATGGAGGTCACATCTCTCTGCTTCAGACTGTGTGAGTCCCAGCTTTTCTGGTTTTATTCTAAGTTTTCAATCCTGTAGATCAATCTGTCAGTGTCTGATATTCAACTTTGCCTCTGTTTTTATCCAGTGATGCTTGAAATTATTCTACTGGCGACACAAGTTCAGGACACTTGTACTAAGAAAAGGGGTGAGTGAGAAATAGAAAATCATACAGCTACTCCTCAACATTTAAATTTTTATATCATTCTTTCAAGCTAAAGGAACATTGACCTAAACTAAATCTGTCTTTTTGCTGTGATTCCACATTCATTTAGTGTTTTCTATGAATGTCTATGAAAGCTCCATTTAAAATGTTATCAAATACCAGGATGTATATAGAAACAGTCATCACCATCACATGTTGGAGACACTTAAAATAATGTGTTTTGTTTTGTTTTTTTTCAAATCTTGTTTCATCTATCATACAGCAGTGGTGATATTCCAATTCTGAATGTTTCTTTGCAAACATCTCTGTCTTGGTTTCAGATGCAGCATTTCTCCATATCGCTCCAAACCGGCAGCAACACTTTGAGTATGAGTCTGTCTCTTTTCATTGTGAGGGGTCTAATGATTCCACCCAGCTGCGAGGGATCAGGAATGGAAAGGAATTTAATCCATTATGTGATATTAAGGGGACATCAGCAGGCTCCTTCTGTACGTTTGATAAGATCTATGCAGCAGACAGTGGAGAATACTGGTGTGAGACTAAAGGACAGAGGAGCAACAGTGTCAACATCACCGTCACTGGTAGGTTTGTTGTTTTTGATGTGTTTTTAACAATATAGTCAGTTAGTTGAAAAACTACATTTCTACAAAAAAAAGTAGCAAAAATAAATAGAAATTGCAATGAGCCCTTTGTCTACACTCCAGAACATATGAATGGTTACTCAGTCTGCGTTTCCAGGAAATGTACATATTTTTAAATGATTTGTTTAAGTCCGTGTGTTGACAGTGTCTGTGGGAAATCTAAAATTCTTAAACATTACGAAATCGCTGATAAGGTACATTAAAGATGAATGTAAATCTTAGTCTAAGATACCTTTTTTCTCTGCCTGTAAATATGTTCAAGAAAAACTATGGTCATTCAAAACAGCAGCCGTTATAAATTCTGATATACACTCTACTTGTGTTATCCTATAACAATAGCCTCTGTCATTACTTAACCACTGATTTTTTTTTTTTTGTTAACAGACACAGCTATACACACTTCAGAAAGCTCAGTGTTACATTTTTGTTAAATGTAAAGCTTATGACTTATCGTAATTAAACATGACTATCTACGCTTCTTGTGATCGTGACTGAACTTACGTAGGTCAGTCAGTCTTTAACATCACGTCACTGTGCAGATGATTGACTGCAGTACATGGATAATTTACATTGAGACTTGCATTTATTTCCATTCTGTGAACTATTTATGTCCTAGACTGTCTTAGACCTCCCCAAAACAGAGTTCTCTTAGATGTGGGGCTAACAATTTAAACCTGTCATTCAGATGGTTCCGTAATCTTGGACAGTCCTGTTCTACCTGTGATGGAGGGACACACTGTGACTTTGCGCTGTAGAAACAAGACCACTGTTCCCAATCTTCATGCTGAATTCTACAAAGATGACATTCTTGTGGAAAACAGTCCTGCAGGAAAGATGACCATCCACAGCGCTTCACTGTCTGATGAAGGACTCTACAAGTGCAGCATCCCCCTTGCTGGATCATCTCCAGGAAGCTGGCTTGCGATCAGAGGTAGAAAAGAATGTATTGTTTCCGATTATGTTAGCTGAAAATGCTGAGCATGACTGTATTCATTTACCCTCAGGATACTGGGGACATGTCCTGACCAGTTCTTAAAATGAACAATTTTGTCTGATTACATTGCCTAATATTGCCCATATTTAAATTCAAATTAATTCTCTCAGTGTTAATATGTGTGTCTACGTATCTATAAAAACATATTCCGCGTGGGATTATTTCTTTTATTGTTTAAAAATAAAAAAGAGAGAGCTAAAAGAAGACATTTATATCAATCGAGCCATCCTACTCCCACAAAGTGAGCAAGTTTATTTTCAGCAATTTTCAGTAAAACCTTTAAACCTTTCCTGCTCAGCTGCTTCTGTGATCCTGAAGAGTCCTGTCCTCCCTGTGATGAAGGGAGACGATATCATGCTGAGCTGCAGGAAGAGGGTGAATTCCTCCAACCTCACTGCTGATTTCTTTAAAGATGGCCGCCTCATCGGGAGCAGCTCTACAGGAGAGATGACCATCCACAGTGTTACCAAGTCTGATGAGGGACTGTACAAGTGTAACATCTCTGGAGCTGGAGAATCATCAGAGAGCTGGCTGGCTGTCAGAGGTGAAACATTGCACTTTGTAAATTAGGAAGTTAAAGTAGGTATAATTCGATCAGAGTATTTATATTTTTTGCTCTTCTGCAGTGGGAGGAGAGCTCAACTTTTAATTGTTCTTTTTCCCCACTGTTACATCAACTATTGGTTGTCTAAAAGGCAAACACCAACCCATCAGATTTCAGTTAGGTCCCAGAGTAATGCTGCAGTAGCTCTACAGAGAGCCTGTTCATGCTTCCATGTTTGTGACAGCAAGTATATTTTCTTGTCTTTGCAGAGTCTTGTGCCTTCTCAGACAACTTTGCTGTTGTTCTCCTCATCTTAAGGACCGTTTTCACCATTTTGATGTTGCCTCTTCTGCTGCTGGTGGGACTGCTGCACTGTGGGAAACTCGGAGTTAGACACCAGTAACTCATACTGATATATGTGTAACTGAATGATAGATTACTTGCACAGAGTATCTTGGTAGCTTGTTTGGTCATTAAGCTAATGAAGCAATGCATATCCCATCATTCTTTGAGTCTGGGAGCTTTGGCAGTTGAAAGAAGATGCACTTTAAAAGGCAGATACCAAAATGCATCTGTTTTCACTTTTATTATAGTGCAAGTTTGTTGGTTAGCTTCTCTCTTCTACGTGTTCAGTCTTGCAGTAGCTGTCTGTCTTTCTCACACTCAGATAAGGTTTAAAAACCACAGAGGTTCTGACTGACTGATGCATCGACTATTTTTAAAGAGCCTCATGTCAGTTCTCTCAGTCAGTAAATGTTCTGTGTTCTGTTTTAGAGTCACAGATGCTGGTGATAATTTGAGCTCCTCAGACACAAACCACACGAGAAAATGTCTGTCTGTATGTAGACGAGGCGTTCAGGAGGCTCAGTGAACACAACTAATAGTTTATGGTTTGAGAAGCTTAAAGGTCAGATGTGTCTCGAATGTATATAAGGAAATGTAAAGTCAGCCTGTCTAAATATTCACATTAAACCATCTGCTGTGTTACTGCATCAACCATGTTTCTGTTTAGCCCGTCCATAAAACAATAGAACAAACTAGAAACTGACAATATATCATAAGAATATGAGTGAGAAACTGCATGCCAGCTGACATGTTAAAACTGTAAGATTTAAAAATATATTTAGCCATTATTAAACCAGGTTAGACCCATTGAGACCTTTTACAAGGGGGACCTGGGTACAAAACCACAGGAACACAGAGTTGCAACAGCAAATTAACAGAAAAATGCTCGCAAGTTACCAGATAAAACATTTGTACACACACAACTTGGACTCGTCTGATTTCACCATAGTTTTAAAGCTGTTCAGTGGTTTGGTATTCTGAAGTTTAGGTCCATTCAGGAGATGGTTCCATACAATGGTTACAAAAACCTAAAAGCTTTCTCTCCCAATTCAGTTCAGACTCTGGGAACAACAAATTGTTATTTGCAACGCACCAAACTGCCTGTGGAGGAAAACCAATGTCTGTAAGACATCTGAATAGAATAAAATCATATATTGTCCTGTGCTGTTGTTGTTTTTGTGACTCTGAGGCAAACTGAAACATACGGTGGCCCTGAAGTGCAAAAAAGTGTGTTTGTGGTTTCTGATTTGTGTTCGTGTTTTTTGATTTGTGTTTGTGTTTTTCGATTTGCGTTCGTGGTTTCTAATTAGCCATTGTGGTTTGCACTTCAGGGCCACCGTAGAAATATCCCTGTGGCCTCTGCAACAGCAGCACAATAACAGTAATATCATTTGGAAACACTAGGGGGAAAAGTTGTCTGTTGGCACTTTAACATATTATCACTGTTATTATTTCACGACCCTGGCCTAATTTTTCCTCTTGTTATTCCCATCACATAGGATTTAAACAAAAAGCCTCTGTTGGGGGGAACTACTTGAGCATTAAATGATGTCACAATGTGACAGCAGAGCTTCAGTCTGTTCAATATTCATATGGTTCAGGAGAGAATCAGGGAACATGTTATAATTTGTTCTAACATCAGTATTTCATATAAAAGAGATTTCTAAAGTTGAATCCCACTCAAGCATAAAAAACACTGAGATTTATAATCAGCTGTCCTTCAGTAGAAAAGAACCTTTTAGACCTGTTTTATCAGTTCACTTCCTACAGCTGACACCACTGTTTAAGGCTACGGTCACTGCTTGAGCTGACTTTGGTCAGTGCATGATATGAGGCACACAGAACTCTGGTCTGTTGTCAGTTTTAGGGGTCAACTGCACATATATTTGCTATTGGTGTGGCAACTTTGCGAGTCACCAAAGTTGAGCCCCATGTGAATCCAAGATTTGGATTTGAACAGGAGGGAAATTTTGTTGTCGCTGCCACCTTAATGATTGAAATCAAAATCTGTTTTTAGAATTTAAGCAATTTTGGAAAGTACACAGAATGAACCTTTTTTTGAAAATGTTCACACAAGTCTTTTAGCACAACAAGCTTTGCAAACATCCAACACTGTACAAATTTCATTTCAGTAGAAAATATCTTTATTTATATATTCTAAAAGATGATTTATTTGCAAGCATGTATTTATGACATTTAAAAAAAATTGTTAGTGGCACTTTATGAGTTTAATATTTGAGATTTTAACATATTTTTCCTGAACAATGATGAGGATTTTTTCAGTTAAATATACATATAGACAGTGTTATAAAAACAGACAAGATAAAAATAAAAAACTGCACAACAGTACAGACTTTTTCTCCACAAATAAAACATAGTCTTACTATTTTGATTCCAGGTGGGCAAAAAATATCAAATGTGTTTCTGCAGAATCTGAAGTGGTTCTGGTTCTGAGTTTGCCAGTTGACAGAGCTATTAACATCTCAGCAGCATCATGGTATTATGGATGGAAACATTTTCTCATAGCTCTTGAATGTCATAGGCTATGATGTCCTTCTAACAGGAGCTCTGCTGAAAGGGAGATAGCACACATGTGTGTTCAGCAGCTCTCACAGTAAGGTGGGTTCAGAAAGACACTAGAGGCCAGGTATAAAACTGATGTGTACAGCAATACATGCATTCACACGCTTTATATATCTCTAGAAAAGAAGGCATATGCGTATTTCTGTCTCTGTGTGTACATACAGGTTGAGCCATGAATCTACACGCAGAAAATCACTCAATACTCACGAAAATTGAAAGAACGTATGATAGAACGAAGCTTGATTAATGTGTCAGGTGATGAAAGGAAAACAACTAACCTTGGTCTCATGCTCCCCTTTTAGCTGCTTCACTTCTTTTCAGCGACCACATTTTTCTCCTTCTCCGCCTGGAACCAGAGAGAAAAATGAGATGAAGAGAGGCATCATGTTCTATTTAGTGCACAAAATGTCCTGGTCTGATTGGCTGCAGGTTGTGGTTTTTTAACCATTTCATGTCCATATAGTTTGTCGAAGCTTCTGTTTGCCCTGACTTGAACCACCCATCTAGCGGTGTTGTGGACCAATTACACTCCTTCATCACAACAACACTACCCAATGGCAGTGATCCCCTAGCAACACAATGTGCCCTGGCACACCGCAAACTCTACTCAGGAACTGTCACACCGTGGTTAGGGTCATCCTGTCTTGTGTTTTCTCTCTTGTGAATGTCATGTTTTATTTTGAAAAGTAACTCTCCTCTCGTTTCAGGTCACTTGCCTTTCCTTCTGTGTCACCGGTCTGACGTCTCCCCTAATCCCTGATTGTTCTCACCTGTGCTCCCTTCCCTGATGTGTATATAGCCATTGTATCAAGCCAAGATCTCATTTGTATTATCGATTTCTTTGTTTTTGCCTCAGAAGAGTGATATTTTGGTTGTAATATTTTCAGTGAGGTTTGATGCGAGGTTTCGTTTGTTTTCCTTGAGTGTTCTCTGTTATTTGGTCATTTTGTTTGTAGTTTGTTCTCCCTCCCATTGGAGCATTTTCGGTTCTTTGTTATTTCATTGTACAGCGTAGAATACATTTTGTAGCCTTGCTTCCTCTCTTTTGAAGCACCTTTTGTTTAAATTTCATGTTAAGTCCTCGATCAGAATAAACCAGTTTTCTGCCTTTTATTTTCTCCTCCGATCGGAGCGCTTTCTGTTGTGTTTTTGCTGTGTTTTTCCTTGTCTTGTCCCCTTCCCCTTCCCTTTTTCATGTGCCTAGTATTGCAGTGTTTCATAGCCATATCGTGTTGTCACTCTTTCTCAGGAGTAACTCAGAATAAAATCTTGATTAAACTGTTCTTGCTCTGCTTCTGAGTCCTCCTTCCAGCCGAGGCCTGACAGGAACAGCTTGAGGAACACACGAAAGGGCCCAAGGTGTTGACCGGGTCTCGAAACTCTCCTGATCCCAATCTGATCAAGCATCTGTAAGATGTGCTGGAGCAGGTCTGATCCATGTAGGCCCCACCCCCAACGTATTCACTATATCTCGATCCGCTATAACACACTGGAGCCAGACACCACAGGAGTTCCTCAGAGGTTTTAAGTCCAGTGTGTGTGTGTGTGTGTGTGTGTGTGTATATATATATATATATATATATATATATATATATTCATATATATATATATATATAAAGAATATAAACTGTACTTCTACATAATAATTTACCAGTGGTCTATGGACTGGAGCAGACTGGGCTGCTGAAGGCTGAGCTGCAGCAGTCTTGACTGGTATAGACTTGACTGGTGTAGACTGGACTGAAGCAGACTTGACTGGAGCAGACTGGACTGGTGTAGACTGGACTGAAGCAGACTGGACTGGAGTAGACTGGACTGGAATAGACTGGACTGGAGCAGACTGGACTGGTGTAGACTGGACTGAAGCTGACTGGACTGGAGTAGACTGGACTGGAGCAGACTTGACTGGAGCAGACTGGACTGGAGCAGACTTGACTGGAGCACACTTGACTGGAACAGACTGAACAGGAGCAGACTGGACTGGAGCAGACTTGACTGGAGCAGACTGGACTGGAGCAGACTGGACAGGAGCAGACTGGACCGGAGCAGACTTGACCGGAGAAGACTGGACAGGTGTAGACTGGACCGAAGCAGACTGGACAGGAGTAGACTGGACCGAAGCAGACTTGACTGGAGCAGACTTGAGTGGTGTAGACTGGACTGGAACAGACTGGACTGGAGCAGACTGGACAGGAGCAGACTGGACTGGAGGAGACTGGACTGGTGTAGACTGGACTGAAGCAGACTGGACAGAAGCAGACTGGACTTGAGCAGACTTGACTGGTGTAGACTTGACTGGAGCAGACTGGACTGGAGTAGACTGAACAGGAGCAGACTGGACTTGAGCAGACTGGGCTGGAGCAGACTTGACTGGTGTAGACTGGACTGGAGCAGACTGGACAGGAGCAGACTGGACTTGAGTAGACTGGACTGCAGCAGACTTGACTGGAGCAGACTGGACTGGAGCAGACTGGACTGGTGTAGCTTGGCTTCTTTTCAACTGGAATGACAGATTCAGAGAGACATGTTCATATCTAAGATATATTAATGGTTTGCATCTCATGCTGTCAGTTTGGCAGTGATGTAGAGTACAGATCATGTGTCGGTTAATAAAAGCAGCAGCTTATTAAGAATTATTACCAGTCTCTCCTGTTGGAAGAGTGAACACGATTAACCCAGTAACCCAGCCTGCAGGTAACAACCTACATTGAACAACCCTTAAACATTTATGAAAATTGAAATTGAAATGTACTTTGCAGTACTTATTTCAGATTGCAATTAGAATCATAAAGTATAAAGTTATACATACATACACACACAGTCAAGTCTATACCAGTCAAGACTACTGCAGCTCAGCCTTCAGCAGCCCAGTCTTGGACACTCGAGTGAAGAGAGGGGCTGAGCTGTCAACTGATCACCACCTGGTGGTGAGTCGGATCAGCTTGCAGGGGAGGAAGCTGGACAGACCTGGCAGGCCCAAACGTATTGTGAGGGTCTGCTGGGAACGTCTGGCAGAACCCTCTGTCAGGCAGGTCTTCAACTCCCACCTCCGGGAGAGCTTTGACCAGATACTGAGGGAGGCTGGGGACATTGAGTCCGAATGGGCCATGTTCTCCACTTCCATTGTTGATGTGGCAGTCCGGAGCTGTGGCCGTAAGGTCTCCGGTGCCTGTCGTGGCGGCAATCCCCGAACCTGGTGGTGGACTCCGGAAGTAAGGGATGCTGTCAAACTGAAGAAGGAGTCCTATCAAGCGTGGTTGGCCCGGGGGACTCCCGAGGCAGCTGACGGGTACCAGCAGGCCAAGCGTGCGGCAGCACGGGCAGTCGCAGAAGCAAAAACTCCGGTCTGGGAAAAGGAGGGGGAAGCAGTCCTCCACCAACACTGATTACAGTGGAGGTGGGGAGCTGTTGACTTCGACTGGGGATACTGTCTGGCGGTGGAAGGAATACTTCGAGGATCTCCTCAATCCCACTGACACGCCTTCCATAGAGGAAGCAGAGACTGGGGTCTCAGAGGTGGATTCATTTATTACCCAAGCCGAAGTCACTGAGGTAGTTGGGAAGCTCCTCAGTGGCAAAGCACCGGGGGTGGATGAGATTCGCCCCGAGTACCTCAAGTCTCTGGATGTTGTGGTGTCCTGGTTGAGAGTTCTTGCCTCAAGTGGAGGAGTTTAAGTATCTTGGGGTCTTATTCACGAGTGAGGGAAGGATGGAGCGTGAGACTGACAGGCAGATCGGTGCAGCGGCCGCAGTAATGCGGTCGTTGTATCGGTCTGTCATGGTGAAGAGAGAGCTGAGCCGAAAGGCGAAGCTCTCAATTTACTGGTCAATCTACGTTCTTACCCTGACCTATGGCCATGAACTTTGGGTCATGACCGAAAGAATAAGATCCCAGATACAAGCGGCTGAAATGAGTTTCCTCCGCAGGGTGGCGGGGCGCTCCCTTAGAGATAGGGTGTGGAGCTCTGTCGCCCGGGATGAGCTCGGAGTAGAGCCGCTGCTCCTCCACATCGACTCAGGAACGCGTTCCCCAGGAACCTCCCTCGGGAGGCGTTCCTGGCATGTCCCACCGAGAGGAGACCCCGAGGAAGACCCAGGACACGCTGGTGTGACTATGTCACCCAGCTGGCCTGGGAACGCCTTGGGATCCTCCCGGAAGAGCTGGAGGAAGTGTCCGGGGAGAGGGAAGTCTGGGTGTCCCTGCAACCGGCCCCGGATAAGCGGATGAAAATGGATGGATGGATGGATGGACCGTTTGTTCAAAATAGATGAAATAGGGACTGACCCCTAATATCTAGAACAACACTGTAGGATATCATACTTTCTCTGAAAATGTCTTTGAGGTAAATATTACAATAAAGACTGTTTCAGTTAACAGTTTATCAATAAAATGTGTTTCATGTCTTCCTCAATGTGATAAAACTGCTTTAGACTCATGCAGTCGGTCAGACATAATGATTACCACTTAAATGGTTTTCTTCATATTTTGAATTTCAAAGTAAACAAAAACATTCGTTAAAAGGGCTGAAACATGTTCTTTTGCAATTACTAATATTATATGTACACATCAGAGGAGGCCCGTCCATAGAGGCAGAGGAGGTTGGTCCTCCTCTATTTTTGAGAGGCAAGAGGAAGATCTTTTTTTTTTTTTTAAGAGAGA
>CAEMYA010001840.1:515-11458 GCA_903131615.1 Diplodus sargus | reverse complement strand
TTCAGCACATTCAGCTCTCTGAAAGTGAATGGAAATGTGAACTGTATGTCCTGGTTGGCTTTGTTCTCAGCCCAGTCCAGAGTGAACTTCTGTGTTAAGACTGTTTTCCCGATGCCAGCCACTCCCTTTGTCATCACTGTTCTGATTGGTTCATCTCTTCCAGGTGAAGCTTTAAAGATGTCTTCTTGTCTGATTGTTGTTTCTGGTCTGTCTGGTTTCCTGGATGCTGTTTCAATCTGTCTGACCTCATGTTCATCATTGACCTCTGCAGTCCCTCCCTCTGTGATGTAGAGCTCTGTGTAGATCTGATTCAGAAGGGTTGGGTTTCCTGCTTTAGCGATCCCCTCAAACACAACCTGGAACTTCTTCTGAAGGTCAGATTTAAGTTTACGCTGACAAATTGCAGCAACATTCTCTAAATGAAGACACAACAAACAAGATCATTAAGTTATATTTATGGCGACAAGAACACAATTTCCTTCCCCTAAAGATTGTATATATAAACAGATTCATCATCATCAGACTTCAGTAAACGTCTCATTGATCCATCATGTTAAATCTTTAGAGAAATCCTCTTACTGCTCCACAGACGGTCAGCCAGCTCCTCCTGCTTCATTCTCCTCAGGAAGTGAAGTGTGATCTTCAGAAATGCTTCTCTGCTGCTCCTCCTCTGCTCTTCATCCTCACCGCCCAACACCCCCTCATCATCACTCTGACTCTCTAAGCATTCTGGGTGATCTGAACTCAGAACCTTCTGGACCTTCTTCAGCTCGTTCTTCACAAAAGTGACAATGTTCTCCTCCAGCAGCTGAAACAGAATATCATGTGAATGACAACATTTAACATCAGATCCACGTTGGACAGATTCACCACTGGTCTGTAAAGTGCAGCATGGAGATTATTGTGAACAGACTGGATGCAAAAGTAGTTGTTGTTCATGTACAGACCATAAATATGGAGTTCAGGTGTGTCTGATGCTGCTGGACAGACGGACCTCTGGGAACCTCTGAGCTCTCCTGGTCGACTCTGTGGAGGAATCATGAAGAATCAGTCACATTGTGTCTGTCCACTCAGAGACAAACACAAGCTGAAGGTCCTTTGAGTTAAAGTGTCGATGACATCATTGAATTAGATGTTTCCTCTGACATCAAAGTGTTGGTCGTACTGCTGATCCCACTGTGAATCAACAGTCAGTCAGTTTACTGGGTTGGTTCAGCAGCTTGTCTGGTTTAGTCCCTCCAGCTCTTGACCCGTTTAATACTGTGGACAGCAACACAGAGCTAACACAAGCTAGCTGCTAATTGTCCAGTGCAAATTGGTGAAGAGATTCCAACATTGGAGAATGAAAAATGATTCATTATGTCTTTTCGTTTTCATTTATATTATTTCTGCAACAAATTTGAATCTGACACCAAAAAATGAAATTACTGGTTTGTTTTTGGTACAAACTTGACTTTTATATTCAATTTGTCTGATTTACTTGACCGGAAGGTTATTTATTGACTTTTTTGTGTGTTGCCTTTGGGTGATTAACAACAACAACGGCTTGAATTTAAAGATAATAGTGAAGTCATTGTTTGTAAATATAAGCTACTAGTGGTTTAACAATACATGTATTTGTATTGAACCGTTTCCGTACAGGACGTTCGGTTCGGTACAGGGCTGTGCACGGGCGAGTTCCCTGAATGGAAGTTGCGTGTGTTTATTTTCCGCCTGCAGCTACACGTGCAGCCCGTTTACGTCATAGCTAACGCAATTCACTTTGACGTGGCTTGAACACGACTATTCCACTCGGACATGCCAGCGGCTGGGGGCTGCGACCTGCAAACCACTGTTAGACGAGCACTACAGAGCACAGTGACAGTGTAGGTGACTGTGTCGATGCCTGTCCCAAAAAACGCGACTGTCAATAAATCATCCAAAAGTGCATATTGCCGTCCTTATATCTTCGGAATGAAGGCCTGTACTCACAAATAACTCATGGTGGAGTCAATGTGGACAAGTTCATCTTTCTAGCAAAAAATATAAAGGCTGAGTGAAACTGAACAGGGCTACATGCTGCAACTGTTAGTACTGGACTTTACTCGTGGAAAAGTTTTGTTAAAAGCCTTTAAAAAGCTGTGAGGAATTTATTTTTATGATATTTCATATAGTTTTTGTTTGAGAATATTTTATTAATTGGAAAGCTCATTTTATATTTTATTATTTTATTTTGTTCACTTGAGAAAGTACTAACTTAGTATGAGGCAGCACTTTACAACAGTATTCTATTTTTTTATTTTCTTTTCTTTTGTATGTTACAATAAATTGTTGGTTTACAAAAGTTCTGAATACACAACAAGCACATTTCTGTTTTGCATTTTGTTCCCATACTGTACCGAAAATGAACTGAACTGTGACGTCAAAACCGAGGAACGTATCGAACTGAGATTTTTGTGAATTGTTACACCCTGTCAAAATAGTTGAGATCCATTCACTCCTGTCTAATATAAATACCAGATACAGTGTCAGGAAAGTTGAGATTCATACACTCCTGCCAGACACAAATACAAGAAAGGGACAGTATACTTAGTCCTGAATGATTCTGCAATATATCAAAAATTTGCCTGCTGCATTGTGTTTGACATAAATTCATTGTAAAGTGTTAAAGGGATATTCCGGTGTAAGTTTAATTTATGGTCTAAATCACTGTGAAACTGTGTTAGACTCCCTCTCGAGAGATCAAGTTAGCAGACCGCTAATTTACGGAGTTTTATCAACCTCAGAAACGAACGCACGACAACAATACACTGCAGCAAATGGATCCAAATATAAACCGCCACCAAAAAGCCACAAATAATGCTCAGAACAGCACCAAACTTCAGCAACAGTACAAATAGGGTCTCAGCACCTCGTCTGTGGCATCGAACCTCCGCTAGCTTAGCTAGGTTTCAAAAAACATCTTTCTCCACAGTTAAAACATGAATCAGTCACATATTAATGTTATTAACAGCTCACCTCTTTACAGCAGGAGCTGGTTGTCCTTTAAAATTAATGGGATGACCTCTTGACCGGTCACTCTTGAAGGACACACAGCTGGGCTCAGGTCCATGTTCAGGTCCAGGTCCAGTAGAGGCTAGTCTTCTGTTGGACAGAGAAGAAGACCAGCAGAGATGTTAATTCACTTTCTAGTCTTCAGACACAGAAGCTTCTGTCCATAAAATAGTGGAAAACATCAGGAATAAACCTTCAGAGAATATTGGACCAAACTAATTCAATAAAGTGAAATGAAGAGTTGAAGACTGGTTCTATTGGGCAGCTTTCTAAAGTGAGAAGATACATTTAAGTGAAGAAGAACGAAGCTGAAAATAAACATCAGGTTTAAAAAAACATCTTTCTCCACAGTTAAAACATGTATCAGTCACATATTAATGTTATTAACAGCTCACCTCTTTACAGCAGGAGCTGGTTGTCCTTTAAAATAAATAGGATGTTCTTTTGACCGGTCACTCCTGAAGGACACACAGCTGGGCTCAGGTCCAGGTCCAGGTCCAGTGGTTTTAGAGGGAGGGCCTCCCTCCTCTCTGTCCTCACACTGATTCATGCTGCTCATCTCACACACACTTTCATCTGGAGAGGAAACACAAATCATTCATCTGCACATCAACTGAAATCAGCCTTTCCATCATGTCTCCTGTCAGAACATCAGCTGCTCCTCCTCTGATTGGCTGCTTCATATCAGTGTCACATGAATGCTGCACTTTTACTGTCAGTCCACTAGATGGTGTCATGGAGCATCAGACTGGAAGTGAGTCTTCTGCTCTGAACATTAGGTTAAGAAATTAACCCCGGTTCTCTGAAACATGAGTGAGGTATCTCACTATGGGACACGCCCCCTGCGCTTGTCCCCAGAAGCTATTTTCCACTACGCCAGTCTTGACTGGCAGACAGACGTGACGTCCGCTCCCCGGAGGAGGGACTTCCTCCTCCTTATAAAGCCAGGCGTAACGTCAGGTACTCAGTCTGAGCAAATACACCTCTTCCTCGCTCCAGGCAAGGAGGGTGGTCTGGTGAGATACCTCACTCATGTTTCAGAGAACCGGGGTTAATTTCTTAACCTAATGTTCTCTTTCAACATTCGTTTCGGTATCTCACTATGGGATGTAGAGACTCCCGTATTGCCAGACAAGCTCGAAGACCAATATTAATATATTGCCAATCAGACAGACATACTCGCCACTGAACCCACGTGCAAAACTGCGTGAGACAGTGTGGGTGCAGTAACGTCCAATTTATAGAATCTAGAGAAAGTGTGAGGCGTAGCCCAGCTGGCGGCCGCACATATCTCTTCGATAGAAATGCCCCGAAACAGTGCCCATGACGCAGCCACACCACGGGTGGAATGAGCGCGCAGTCCTGCAGGGGGTTGCAGCCCCTTGCTATTATAGGCCAAGGCAAGAGCCTCCACGATCCAGTGTGACAAGCGCTGTTTCGTAAGAGGCTTACCCAAGTGTGATGTAGCACATGACACAAACAGCTGCTCTGATTTCCTGAATCCAGCCGTCTTGTCAACATATGCGCGTAATGCGCGCACCGGGCAGAGCGCATTTAGGCGTTCGTGCTCCTGCGAGGAGAAAGGAGGAGGATAGAACGCCGACAGCTCAATAGGGCGGCTTGACAGTGCCGGGTTAAAAACCTTGGGCACAAACGCGGGGTTGGGTTTCAGACAAACCTTCGAATTTCCCATTAAAAACTGCATGCATGTCGGGTTCACCGACAGCGCATGTATGTCACTCACGTGCTTGGCCGAGGCCAACGCGACTAGCAGAGCCGTTTTAAGGGAGAGCAATTTAAGCTCTACCTGATGCAAAGGCTCAAAGGGTGGGCACGACAGTGCATCGAGCACCAAGGATAAATCCCATGGGGCAGTCAGGCTCCTTGACACCGGTCGAAGGCGTCTAGCTCCTTTCATAAACTGACAAACGAGAGGATGTTGACCTGCCGTCTTGTCTCCAAAGCCTACATGGCATGCCGATATAGCGGCTAAGTACACTTTGACAGTGGAGAAAGCCAAACCTTTGTCCAGCAGCTCCTGCAAAAACGTCAGAATTACAGGGACGGGGCTCTGGAAAGCTATCACCCCTGTTTTGACGCACCAATCCTCAAACGCGCGCCACTTGCCATCATAAGCGCAGCGCGTCGAGGAGGCTCTGGCACTCTGAATAGTGGCAATTACGCTCTGTGGGAGCCCAGTAATAGCCAGATTCAACCTCTCACGGGCCAGGCCCATAGAGCCATGCGCTCTGGATGAGGATGAAAGATCTCTCCGCGCGCCTGCGCCAGGAGATCCCTGCGGAGAGGCAGAGGCCACGGCTGTCCGTGTAGCAGTTGAAATATCTCCGCTAGCCAGTGTTTCCCCTGCCAGTGGGGAGCGATCAGGATGAGAGTCAGGCCCCTCTCCCGCACTCTGGCGAGAGTAGCAGTGATCAGCTCTAATGGGGGAAAAGCGTACAGGAGGACACGAGGCCACTCGTGCGCCAAGGCATCCAGCCCCATCGGCGCGCTCTGGCCCGTGAGTGAGTAAAACAGAGGGCACTGAGCGCTCTCCTCTGATGCAAAGAGATCCACCTTCGCTTGGCCGTATCTCTCCCAAACCTGAGCCACCACCTCGCTGTGGAGTTTCCAGTCCTTGTAGCGAGGATTGCCCCTGGACAGCAGGTCTGCCCCACGGTTCAGTACTCCCGGTACGTGAGTGGCTCTCAGCGATAATAGGTGTGAGCTGCTCCACATTATCAGTCTGTGTGCCAGCATGTGCAGATGACGTGAACGCAACCCTCCCTGTCTGTTGATATATGCCACTACCGTGGTATTGTCCGTCCTGACCAGAACATGCTGCCCTCTCAAAAAGGGCAGAAAATGTTTCAGCGCCAGTGACACAGCTTGGAGTTCCAGGCAGTTTATGTGAAACAACTTCATCTGTGGGCTCCAAGCGCCATTTATTATTCTGCCCTCGCAGGTGGCTCCCCAGCCCGCTAGAGAGGCGTCCGTAGTAATGACTTTTCTGGTCAGGATTGTTCCCATGGTAACTCCTGTTGTCAGAAAAGTTGCGTGTCTCCAAGGGCGCAAAGCCAGGGTGCACGCCGTGGGGATTGAGACTTGGCGCTGTGCGTGGCGCGTCGGGTTTAAGTTGAGCGACGCCACCCACCGCTGAAAAGGTCTCATGTGCAAACGGCCGAGCGGAATGACCGTCAAGGCCGATGCCATTAGCCCCAGCAGTCTGAGACATATTCTGAACTTTAGCCACGTCCCTCTGCGAAAAAGTGTCAGACAAGCCCGAAAGGCTTCCACCCTCTCCGCTGACAGACGCGCTCTGAGTGCGACCGAGTCCAGAGACAGACCGATGAATGTGATGTTCTGAGTTGGGAACAAAACACTCTTTTCCCAGTTCACCGTGAAACCCAGGGCGGCCAGATGTGCCGTGAGCAGCCTGGTGTGGGCCTGAATTTGTTCGGGAGACTGTGAGGCTAGAAGCCAATCGTCTATGTATGTCGCTAAGCGCATTCCCCTCTCTCTTAGCGGGGCAATGGCCGCTTCGGTGCACTTTACAAACACCCGTGGACTTAATGAAAGGCCGAACGGGAGCACCATATACTCGTACGTTATGCCCTGGAAGGCAAATCGTAGATATTTTCTGTGCGGGGGATAGATAGGGATGTGAAAGTATGCGTCTTTCAGGTCTATGGATATGAACCAGTCGCCTGGGCGCACAAATTTTATCAGAGCTGTGTGCGTCAGCATCCTGAACTTGTACTTTCTCATGTATTTGTTCAGAGCACGCAGATCTAATATGGGTCGCAGACCCCCGCCTTTCTTCGGGGCCAGAAAATACCTCGAATAGAAACCGCTCTGTCTCTCTTCTGGCGGTACTATTCGGATTGCTCCTTTGACCTGCAGAGAGTTGATTTCCTCCTGCAGAATACGAGCTCTTTCCCCCTGTGCCCTCGATTGCAAAACCATGTTGAAACTGGGTGGGGTGGACGTGAACTGGAGCCTGTAACCTCTGGTTACAGTTTTCAACACCCAGTTCGACGCTGTGCATGCACGCCACTGTTGAGCCCGCTTTGCTAGCGGACCTAACGGCGGTCTCGCTGCTCCGCTGGGCTGGGCAGCGGGTTGTGCAGCCGCGGCACTCAGACTGTGCTGTCCAGCAGGCAGACTGGTCCGCTGCACCACGAGTGGGGTTATGTCTCCCCCCTGTGGTGTTATATTGGGCTGTACAGCCATGTTCTGTTTCTTTTTTGTTTTTATTAACAAAAATGACTGCGCCCTTGGCTTTAAGCCTGGTTGCGCACAAGAGAACATTTTTATTAAACATGGGGAGGGACACTGGTGTGTGTTTGTGCACTGGTGTGTGCTTTTGTGACACGGCTGGAGCTCCACGGAGTTCCCTGCGGGTCCGACATTCCTCCTCTTCCTCTGGCTGTGAACTGCGAGTGCCAGCCCGGCCTCTGCACGCCTCTTGAGGGGCCCGGAACATGCCCTCTCTGAACATGGCGGGAACAGAACATCTTTCGTCGGGGGCGAAGCAGTCGTCTGACTGGGCCTGCCAGCCCCCTCCGAGTACAGCGCACTAGGTGGCGCGTCGCTTCTTCTTACCCCCGTGAGTGGTAGGGGGCCCCGCTTGGTTCCCCTGCGTCACATTGGCAGTAAAGGGCTTCTTCGCCCATGCACCCTTAAGTTCAGGTGGCTTGCTCTGGGTGGCCGCCTGGGCTTGGGGCTGGCGTTTGGGGATGCGGTAACCCGGCCGGGTCACAGCTTGGGCAAACGTCTGCCGAGGAGCTGCGGGGGGAGGAGGTGGCGGCAACTTTCTGGGGAGACACAGTTGAAGCGCTTCACCCTCCTTTTTCTTTTCCTCGCATCGTCTCTGCATGGTGGCAACCGCCGGGCCGAACAGACCTTTCGGGTCCACGGGGACGTCGAGGAGCTGAGCTTTCTCCTTCTGAGAGAGACTGGAGAGGTTCAGCCACCTGGCTCTCTCTTGAGCGACCATTAGGGCCATAGCTCTTCCGGAGGCTTGGACGGCGCACCTGTGCAGACGCAGGCAGAGGTCCGTGACCACGCACACTTCATCCCACAGTGCTGTGTCGGGAGAGGCTGACATCTCATCCTGTAGCTCAGCCTGGTAGGCCAGTAGCAGCGATGATGCGTTCAGGGCCCTCACTGACATGGCCACCGATTTATAGCCTTTTTCGGTCAGTGAAGACTGGAAACACTCGGCCTTTGACGGGAGAGCGGGGCTCGCTGCCGTCATGGTGGGCTTGTTCGAGGGATGGAGGTGGGAGGCGAGCAGAGGCTCGACTGGAGGGAGGTGGGAGAAACCTTTCTCTTCCATGTCGGCCCAGTCCAGCGCCGAGCCTCCCTGGACGAGGTTCTTGGCGGAAAGAGGATTGCTCCAGGACCGGGTTGCCTCCTCCATGCACTCGGGGAAGACCGGCAGGAACTGTCTGGTAGAGGATTTGACTTTGGGCAGCCTTCTTCCCTCATAACGAGACGTGGTGGCCTCGGTGAGGGTTTCCGGCCACGCGATGCCAAGCTTTGCAGCCGCTCTCTTGCAGACATCGTGCAGGTCTGAACCGGCGGGTGGGTTTGGTGACCCGCTGCTTGACTCGCCCCCGAGCGACAGCTTTGCAGCCAGCGAGGGGATAAAGGAGCAGTCCACGTCCTCGTCGTCATTGTCAGACCCGAGGCTAATGGACTCATCCCCCGAGTCGAAAGCATCGCCCGCGATGTCGCCGTGCTCCGCCATCAGGCAGGCTTCGGGGTCATCGTGGTCAGTTAGTGGAGCAATAGCATCGAGCTGTTCGCCCCAGCTGGCACCCGTAGGGATGGCGTTTCCCTCGAGGCTCTCCACTAACTCCTGTGACGGGGGATTGGTTACCCCCATCATAGGGTCCGCTGTCGACAGGCTAGCTTGACGTGCTAGTCTGCGTCGGCGGGTCTTAATGGACAGGCGTGCGCAATGCTCACAAGAAGCCGGGGATGCTAGCGCGGCCGCGGCGTGTTGCAGCCCAAGGCACGCAGCACAAACAGGGTGGGTGTCTGCCCCCGACATCTTGTTGCCACACGCACAAATCCTCGCCGGTAGCTTGACGTCTCCCATGGTGAGGGAAGGTACTAGCTCCGACATATTGTTAGCTCCGTTAGGGGTTGAAGCAGCTACTGTTTGGGGACAGTCTAGCTGTTAACTCTCGGATAGCTTTGCAGCTTCAGGTAACGTAGCGTTCGTGGACCGAGTGGTTAGCTCGCTCTGTGAACTGTATGCTAGTTCAGCTACACCTGCTGTCTGAGAGCTTGCTTCTGGGAGCGAGAAGAGGTTTAAGACTGAGTACCTGACGTTACGCCCGGCTTTATAAGGAGGAGGAAGTCCCTCCTCCGGGGAGCGGACGTCACGTCTGTCTGCCAGTCAAGACTGGCGTAGTGGAAAATAGCTTCTGGGGACAAGCGCAGGGGGCGTGTCCCATAGTGAGATACCGAAACGAATGTTGAAAGAGAACACCAGTTTAACCAGCGAGAAGACTGGAATCACTGTTCTAGAAACACCAGTAACAGTGGAGGAAAGTACATTTACTCGAGTACTTTACAGAACTACAATTCTGAGGTGCTTCAGTCACGTGTTTCCACTTCATGCAGTTGGTGCTGAGGGCTCAGTCTATATAATGACGTCATAGTAAATGCTCGGCCATATTCATGTGTTCGGACTCATTTGAATTTCCAGGATAACATGTATCTGATGATTATGAACAAGAACCAGAACACCAACACATTATAAGTCACATCAGCTACAGTCAACAGCAGCAGGGAGAGGAGGAGGGACAGGAAGTCCCCAGACTCCCTTGAGAAATCGCTCAATTTAGTGAGTTGTTGAGTTAAGAGAACCTTTATAAACTGTCTGAAAAGCTGTGAATGACAAACTCTTAATGATACTGGCCTTCTTGTAAATTCGGCATATGTTACAGCCTCGCTTTAGGAGGTGCTGCAGCCCCCTCAGCATCCAACATGGCGGAGAGCCGTTGTGAGCGGTTACCTGTGAGGTGACTTTTATCGAAGCTTGTTCAGTTTGAACGAACGGATTTCTGCAGTTTTTAGAGCAACAAGCGGACAAAAGTGAAGACTGACAAGATGAGAAGAGTCATTAAAGTGTAAAACATTTCAAATATCCGTTAAATTACCTTTAAACGGAGAGAAGAAGCTGCTGCGTCAGGAGGATCAGTGAAAGTGAAAGTTAACTTTAAACCGGAAACAGCTGGGGGCAGGGATGACGTGTCAATGATGACACAAAGACTTAAATATTGTTATTTAAAGTGTGTTGATGATTGTTGTTCAGCACATTGATACCAACAGTGATGAGTTCAATACAAACTTCATGCTTCATATTAATGTGGATGAAGTTCTGTGTTAAAGTGACTCACAGACAGTGTTGGGCAAGTTACTGAAAATTAGTAATTAGTTACAGTTACTAGTTACTTATTTTAAAAGTCATTGAATTACTTTACCAATTACTGTATTTCAAAAGTAATTAGTTAGTAGGGAAAGTAACTTTTAAGTGACTTTTATGTCTGCTTTGTAAAAGTATATATGAACAGTACTGAACAGCATAGACCGCGGAACCGGGGGGCCACGGCCGGGTAACTCTGACAAACTATTTTATATGAATAAAAGCCTAAGTTGTATCTGTGTTTTTACGAGCCAAACCAGTCACCACACACCTTCACTCACTCTCACCAACTGCTGCCGATAAAAAACTCCCACTAACTGCTGCATTTTAATTTGAAATTAGTGTGCTTATCAACTACGTCATGTGTGAGCGCCGTTGCGAGGTAACGGCGGGCACCTGCCATACCACTGGCTGCATTAAAGTTACCAGGCTGCGAACATGAAGAGACAGAAGTCAATATCGGATTTTT
>CAEMYA010001839.1:6683-18201 GCA_903131615.1 Diplodus sargus | reverse complement strand
TCACCAATGAAAGGAAGAGACCAGGGTCCAGGAGGAAAGTTTGCTGGTACTCTGTTCTTCCAAATATCAGCCAACAACAGAAAAACACACAGAAATATCAAAATACTGCTGAAGTCCATCCACTCAAAGCCCAGGACACTGGAGACTGTCGCCATTTGTTCGCTTTTTTAATGCTCTCTCTCTACAGTGCTGGCTCCGCTGTGACTACAGAACAGTGACAGGTCAGGTAAATAAACACAGGTTTTTATTACCTGTCAAGGTGGATATTTCCGCCTGCATGATCTTCAAAATAAAAGTGCAAACAAATGTATATAAACCAAAACTTGTGTTTTGTGTGTGTGTTTGTGTCAGAGGTGCTCAGATCACACTAACAATACCACAATGTAGAAATACTCTGATGTAAGTCAACTTCTTGCATTCAAAAGTCCATACAACGTTTGGTCTGGGAATAAAACCGCAAACCAAACGAAGAGATTTCTCTGTGATTTGGCTGCAATAAAAGGATCAGAAGGACGCCGGAATAATGACATTGTGATGGCGTCTTGTAAAAAGGCTGAATTCATCTTTGTCGGGTCTGTCGGCCAGACAACAACCAGACAAGTTTTAAAATGCTTGTTTCGTGAATGGAGTTCGGCTCGTCAAGAGCTATGCTGTGCATTGCTGAGATGTATTTCCAAAACTTACCACGTAGTCTCAACTTCTTACTCACTTCCCTCCATGGCAGCTGCTTATTCATCTCTTGGTATGAGAAAATGTGTTATATACAGCTCTGGGTTCATGACTGTCCAGACGCTAGCATACTTAACGCCATGACATCGGTGTGAAGATAGCCTCAGTGAAGATTTCGCTTGAGTTCAATACTTTCATCTCACACGCATGTTTGTGTCTGTGGGTAAACATCATTGACTTTGTGTGTAATATAGTCACGCAGGAAAATTGCTTTGTGTTTTGGTCAAAATTAACTCAAAGTATTAATTATGCAGTCAGAATAATACTTACATACATTATAACTATAGATGCTCTGATGTGTAAGCATGTTGCATCAAATCAGGATGGCACTAACTGTAACTACTGACTGTTGGGCAGCTATATTACATCATAATCTGTTAGTTGATTGTATATTTTCATTAATAACAACTAGCAAAATAACTAGCGATTTAGGCTTTCTGAGTGCAAATATAAAGTAGCAGATTAAGTGAAAAATATCTGAAAACTGCAAATACTTTCACTGAACATTTCAGCCTGAGTCATGTAGGAAGGCTTTTCTACAGCAATGGTGACAGTTTGACAATGAAAACAACTCCCATGATGCCACACTGCCAATGTCTTTTGTGAAGTACAGTCACAAGGTGAAGCTGACAAGTGATTGATGTTTAAACAGTTAGGTAGACCTCCTTTTGTCCATAACATGCAGTGCACAAGCAGTCAGTAAACCACCAGCTTGAAGAGTTCAAGCTTAAACTTGTTTTGACTTCATTGGTCCAGTGAGGCCGCCAGTGTTACGTAACATTTCTTTGTCTGGCTCTCCTTCACTCCTCACCCAGATCATGTGAGAGGCAGCATCATTCTGTCTGCAGGTGCACACTGCTTTTATAGAAGGCTTTTTAAAAATGTCTCTATCATGATTTATGAAGCATTTTATTTCTGACTGAAACCACAGTGTGAACATGAACATGTAGAAACACAAACTAAACCTCAGTATGATTTAAACAAACACATCAAGTTTCAGCAAATCTGACAAATCCATCGTGCAGTGGAAAGTCTGAACTGGAATCTTTTAAGGATTTTATTGCATATTGGAATTCAGTAATTACATTGATGATCTAAAAACATCCAAATTATGTTTTACTCACATTATTGAATAAAAAACAATATAGAAGATCTTTAAACTGAAATTAATATATGACAAAAACTGAGAAAACACAAACTACATGCATCAACTTTCAGCAAATGTGACAAATCCAATGTGCAGTGGAAAGTCTGAATTGGAATCCTTCAAGGATTTAAATTCAGTAGATTACAGTCATTATATAAAAAGTAATTTTAATTGAGAAGATAAGAACATCCAAATATGTTTTACTCACACTATAGTTAAAAAAAAACAACAACAATGAAGCAGATATTATTAAGCCTGTCGCGACAACTGGATTTGCAAAATAATATGCTGTGATCTTGCAAATCTGCGTAATAAATCATCTTGTGCGTCAGGTTAAATATTAGTATTTCATAAGATAAATGTAGTGTAGCACACTGATTCACTGCGTTGTGAAACAGAGATGGTTCCGTTCAGTTGGTGGTTTATCGTGGTACGGCACAGAGGCGGTAAGGTTGTGGAGCACGAATGAATCCTAACTGGAAATCCAGACTGGGTTTCTCTCCAGGAGGTGCAGAGAAAGAAAACCTCTGAAGGAGGGAGGTAAAGAAGAGGAATAACTCCATCCTGGCCAGCTGCTCCCCGAGACACACACGCTTTCCTGAGGACACACAACACAACAGATGAGATGTATTCAAACATTTTTAAGAGATTCTGACCCCTTTATGGTTCTCTTGGTTTGCTGTGGACTTTTTTGTGGAAACTCCATCATGAATACCATTTGGCACCAGTCGCTTTCATATAGTGGACTGTAAAGTAATAAGGACGGAGCTCCGTGGTCTTAAAATGCAGCCAGTGCAAAAGTGCCTTAAACCTGCATTCTTTCTTATGCAACTCCACTGGTTTCAAAAAGAAGTCAGACTTTATCGTAAGCCTATGAGAAAATTGCCTTAAAGGAGAACTTCGGTCAATTTCAACATCAGCTTTATTGCTCAAGCTACCCTTGACTTGCCAGTCACTGTAGTGTGTATGGCTCAAAATGAATAAAAAAGTGGTTAAAACAGCGTGTTTGTGCAAGCAGCTACTTACCAGTTTGTTTACATCTCGTCTTCCCGAAGTCCAAACTAGTCAATCCGTCGAGCGTGCGCTTACTCCCTCGCTGGCAGATGGAAACTTTTGCAGACAGAAACGTATTCCAGCATTTTTGTTTTTCTGTTCACGTCCATGTCCATGTTACAGCCTGTCATGAGCCATGAGCCTTACAATAGCCTGTCATGAGTCTACTCGCTCTGCACTGAGAGGCCCTCCAGACGAAACGTTCCTTTGTGGAAACACATGTATTGCATCGTTTTGGCCGATTGTCCACATGGATCCTGAAAACGCACTTCTTTGAAACCAGGTCTCAGGGTGGAAACATATGAAAACGCAGCCCTCCTGTTGTCTTGTAGACGGCAAATCCGCATACTTTCCGAAACGATGACGTCATCGCCCCACCCCTCGACCTCTTGCCTCTGACCTCTAAACCCCGCGACGTCTCATAACAACAACAACAATGGCGGACTACTACTTGCGTTCGTGTTTCTTGCAACTTACTCGCCTTGTAGTCGAGTGTGAGTCGCAGCAGCAGTTTGACCTCATTATCGGTCCACACAAACGCTTCTGGTTTCCTTGTACTAGCCATTTTCTTCTTGCAGAGAGGAGAGCAGAGCTGTTTCGTTCTATAATGCAAGTAACTCCTCATCTGTATACTCCGGTTCGAACAAATATGGTCTACCGTCTAATTCAAAAGGTTCGTCGTCAATGTCTTCCACTTCGACATCAGACAAGCTCTCCATCGTGACTATTTCGGAAACAGCTTCGATCGCCACTGACGAGTCCCCTCTCTGTACGAGCTACGATCATGCGCAGACAAGCTAGCTCTCAGTGCAGAGCGAGTGGACTCATGACAGGCTATTGTAAGGCTCATGGCTCATAACAGGCTGTAACATGGACATGTACGTTATGAACAGAAAAACGAAAATGCTGGAATACATTTCTGTCTGCAAAAGTTTCCGTCTGCCAGTGAGGGAGTCAGCGCACGCTCGGCGGATTGACTAGTTTGGACTTCGGGAAGACGAGATGTAAACAAACCAGTAAGTAGCTGCTTGCACAAACACGCTGCTTTAACCACTTTTTTATTCATTTCGAGCCATACACACTACAGTGCTGTGTTGTAAGGTGTCTGCTGATGTTGCATAGCTTTTGGGGTTATATTTGGAGCATGTTAAGATGTTTAAAACACAGTGTAAAGTTGTTACCCCACGCTGTTAGCTTTCAATGCTAACTCTCCGTTCAAGGAGCCCTGTAAGGAGTGGACCAAAAGTGTTTGCGTCTTCGGTACTGGCAAGTCAAGGGTAGCTTGAGCAATAAAGCTGATGTTGAAATTGACCGAAGTTCTCCTTTAATTCTCACGAGAGATGTTACCTCAGTACACAGTTTCCTAATTTAATGAGCTTATCTTATCTGCCTTCTTTATTACAGCATTTTGTAAATTATGGTCACATTCAAAGTAAAACAGACAATAAAGCAGGGTAGGCTCAGATCCAATCAGCACAGAGGCATAGCAACCTGCAAGCTCTGCAAAATGAAAGCAGCCATAATGCAAACACAAAAAGAGGGAAGAAATCAGGAAGGGGTCAAACACTTTTTTCCCTGAATTGTATAACTGGGCTTTAGAGGGTTGTAACTACTGACTTACCTGCTGAAAAGGGTAAAAAGGCCTCTCTCTTCCTAAACTTGCCGTCCTGGTCCAGAAAATGTTGAGGGTTGAAGGAGTGTGGAGTTTCCCACATCGACTCATCATTCAGAACAGAGTTCAGTGTGGCCATGATCATGTTGCCCTGCAGAAAGGCCGCAAAGAAAACGTTTACCTTTTGTTTTTCCTGATAAGATGTGTTTGTTTCTACATTACTTTGAGTAGTTTGTTTTAATAAACACAGGGTAAAGTAAAAATGACATGGTTTAATTTCAAGGTATCTAACTATGGAAACAGGACGATGAAAATGATAAAAAGACAAAAAATAATGATGATAAAAGCCCCACATTTAAAAGCTGTTACCAGAAAATGCAGGCAAACCATGAGCACAATTCTCACACATGCAGTTCTTTCTCACATGCGGATCATCTACCTTTGGGATCGTGTACTTGTCGAGCGTGACGTCTTTGCTTGCCATGCGGGCCAAATTTAGGGGAATGATGTTGCCTGCTCTCTGGATTTCATGGATGACTGCATTAGTATAGGGCATGTCATCTCTGTCAGTCATAGAAGGTTGTCTGGATGAACCAATGACAGTGTCTATCTCTGCCTGGACTCTCTCTGCACACAGTGACAACAGGAACCACTGTGAGTCTGTGCAGACAACTCAATGTGCAACATGTTCACTCTCCCTCTAAAAGACAATAGATATTACTCCTCACACATACACACCTTGCATGTGAGGATAGTGGATCATGTATAACAGTCCCCAGTGTAAAGTCGTGGTGGTTGTTTCAGTTCCAGCAGCAAACAGGTCCAGAGTGCAAAAACACAAATTCTTCAAATCGAAACCAGAATCTTTGTCCTCCTTCTATCAATAACACAAGAGACATTTTTCATTAGACTATAAAAAAGAGAAAACCTGACAGACAAATAAAAACACTCACCTCTCCCATCTCTGTGAGGAAGCAGTCGATGTAGTCTCTTGGTGACGACGGGTCGAGACTTTCTTTGTGTTCTTTGATCCTGATTTCTATGAAGTCAACTAACTTTTGCATCAGAGTGAATATCCTCTGGTGAGGTCCAGGCAGCCACTTCATCAACCAAGGCAATGTGTTGTAAGCCTACAGAGAATTAAGACAGATACCAGATCATCTGAGAATCAGGGAACAGTTCACAACTTGAACTCAGACAAACAGGATGAGGCCATGGCAAAACTGTTTGTTTGACTGGATTTGGAGACACTCCCCATCCATTAAATTATCTCTAATTAGATTTTCTGTATAAAATTTAATTGATATCATTCCCACAAAGTCGGCCCTGTGTGCTGCTACCTTGATGGTGGTGGGCTTGTGTACCTCGAGGACCTTGTGAGCTACACTGATTGGCGCTTAAAGCCCCTGCAAGGTTTAACCGAGCGAGACAGGCAACATGAGAGAGTTCAGACAAAAAGTCACACCTGGTGCTCCAGGTTGAGGGTTGGATGTGTTCAGAAAGTCGGCTTACCTGTGCCCACAGAGTTCCCTGTAAGCGGGTTAATTCATTCATGTCCTGAAGATGAGTCTGGTGCTTCTTGTCTGTGTACTCAAAGCGTTCCCCAAACACCAGGCAGCAGATGATGTTGGACACAGCGTTGTTTATCAGTGATTGAGCAGTGAAAGGCTTGCCTATGGAATAAAAGAGAAAATGTAGAATATGACACCAAGGAATTAAATAAATAAATATTACAGAGCCGTTGTCTCTCCTACTCTGCTCTATGCTGGACTGTGGCAGCCTGTCTTTAAAATCTCATAGAATCTGGGGTTACAGTACGTATCTAACGTTCACACCTAATAATGTTGAAAGAGAAACGGCACTGAGTAACTTCCATCACTCAGTCAGTCAGGGACAGACTTTCACATTCATTGGGCTTGCATTAAAGACGCATTAGCTGTTACTTGATTTCTTGTCGAGGAGGAAAATACATTGTTTTTTGTACCTTGATGAAGGGCAAAAGCCTCAGTGAGATAATGGGACTCCTGCTGGATGGACGGCTCCAGGGTCTTCTTGCCAATCCCAAAGTTTCTAAGTGTATGAAGAGCAAATCTCCTCTGCTGCTTCCATGGATTCCCATTCGACAATGCCAGACCTTTGGAAACACAAAACAAGCAATAGTCGGCCTATACACAACTGTACAACATTGATATGGTGTCAGTCTGATGCTACTGTCCTGACTGAAAACTCAGCAACTTTTTAAACAAAATGCAACACACCCTACCATAATTCCCAAATGAGTCTTCAAACATTGGTATGCTGGGGCGATCTACGAAGTCCTCTCCGTTCTGGACCAGGGCCTCTCTCACAAGCTTGTAGCCATTAATGACCACGATCCTCCCACCAAAGAGACGGAGGCTGAAAACGTTCCCATATTTCTCTGCAAACTGATCACAAAGAGCAAACTGGTATTTATGTTCAACACTGAGTTGACTTCTACTGTCTGAGGATGAAAAACAGCAGAAATAGTCCCCGTCTGGTCGCTCAACCTTCTAGAAGGCTCGGACCATCTACATTATAATCATTGTTCATTATTATCATATTTTCACCATCATCAGTTAGTCTGCAGTGTATGATTTTCAACTGATCATCAATTGTTTCACCTATGAAATGTGATAGAATAGATGAAAATTAGAATGATTATGAATGTCCTACTTAGGGTTCTGGACTGCTTGTTTGTGTTTTGGGCTGAAGCTTTACAGAAAGTCAAATGTCAGAGGTTAAAAATCAGCTATGGCTTATCTGAGTGATAGTTCTGATTAGTAGGGGGGTTTGATCAAGTTATAGGATGTTTGATCCTGTGTGAAGTTCAAACACTGTGGTTGAATTTGCTTTTTGCCAAAGTCCATTTCGGCTGCCGCTTCGAAATTAAGTTACTGATTCACAACATTTCTCAAGAGTTACTCTGATGTGTTGATTTTTGTCTCTGGGTCATTCATCTAAAACCAAATTCATGTATCTATCTCAAAATGCAGAAACTATGTTTATGTCGTCTTCCATTAGAGAAAAGTAACTACTTTTTGGAAAATTGTTAAAAAATAACATAAATAACTACAGAGGTAATCCTGGGGGTGTTATAGAATAGTTAATAGCCACTTGATTCACTTAAAGCAATCTAATACTGTTGTGTAGCCTCAATCAATGGAGAAGCTGACCTAAGTAAAAGTACTAATACTTCTGAACAAAATACTCTATTACAAGTGAAAGTTCTGCATTGAAAAGTGCTTTACGCTAAAGTAAGCAGACACGAAGAAGAAAATACACATATTAATTAATAATAAATAAATAACTTCAAATAATTGAAAAAAAGAAAAGAAAAGAAAAAACAAGGCAAACGCTCTAAATCAACTAATCGTTTTACCTGCACGGTAAATACAGCTGGGTAGTTCAGTTTGGGGCTACACAATGAGTTTAAACATTATTAAAATTACAAGATGATAAGGTTCAATATCTAATAATATTTTTCTATAAAAGGTCAAATGTGTCACAACAGCATTATATAAGCTGGCCTACAAATCTTGTTCTCCAGATGTAAGAAAACATGTTTGTTTGACCGCAACAAATGTCACATACCTCAAATTTGTAATCAAGTACTCTGTGGGCCTACTTGAGTAAATGTACTTAATTACAGGCCTCGACATACCTCTGTGAACTGCAGGTGGATTCTCTTGGCGTCGATGCGATGAAGATCACCAATGAAAGGAAGAGACCAGGGTCCAGGAGGAAAGTTTGCAGGTACTCTGTTCTTCCAAACATCAGCCAGCAACAGAAAAACACACAGAAATATCAAAATACTGCTGAAGTCCATCCACTCAAAGCCCAGGACACTGGAGACTGTCGCCATTTGTTGGCTTTTTTAATGCTCTCTCTATTCTACAGTGCTGGCTCTGCTGTGACTACAGAACAGTGTCAGGTCAAGTAAATAAACACAGGTTTTTATGACCTGTGCAGGTGGATATTTCCGCCTGCGTGATCTTCAAAATAAAAGTGCAAACAAATGTATATGAACAAAACCTTGTGTTTTGTGTGTGTCAGATCAAACTAACAACACCACAGTGTAGAAATACTCTGATGCAAGTCAACTTCTTGCATTCAAAAGTACATACAACGTTTGGTCTGTGAATAAAAAATAACCACTTCAGAATGAACCCAAAACTAAGAGATTTCTTTGTGATCTGGCTGCAATAAAAGGATCAGAACGACGCCAAAATAACAACATCATAATGCCGTCTTGTATAAAGGCTGAATTCATGCTTGCTCAGGTCTGTCGGCCAGACGACAAACAGACAAGTTTTAAAATGCTTGTTTCCTGAATGGAGTTCGGCTCGCCAAGAGCTATGCTGTGCAGTGCTGAGACGTATTTCCAAAACTTACCATGTAGCCTCACCTTCTTACTAACTTCCCTCCATGGCAGCTGCTTATTCGTGTCTTGGTTTGAGAAAATTTGTTATTACAGCTCTGGGTTCATGACTGTCCGGACGCCAGCATACTTAATGCCATGAGATCGGTGTGAAGACAGTCTAAGCAAAAACTTAGCTTGAGTTCAATATGTTCAGCTCACACGCATGTTTGCGTCTGTGGGTAAACATCAGTGACTTTGTGTGTAATGTAGTCACGCAGGAAAATTGCATTGTGTTTTGGTCAAAATTAACTCAGAGTATTAATTATGCAGAATGACCCGGTCAGAATCATACATGTTAATTCACTAGATTATAACAATAGATGCATTAATGTGTAAGCATGTTGCATCAAATCAGGATGGCACTAACTGTAACTACTGACTGTTGGGCAGCTATATTACATCAAAATCTGTTAGATTATAGATTTTCATTGATAACAACTAGCAACATAACTAGCGATTTAGGCTGTCTGAGTGCAAATATAAAGTAGCAGATTAAGTAAAAAATATCTAAAAACTGCAAATACTTTCACTAAACATTTCAGCCTGAGTCATGTAGGAAGGCTTTTCGACAGCAATGGTGGCAGTTTGACAATGAAAACAACTCTAATGATGCCACACTGCCAATGTCTTTTGTGAAGTACAGTCACAAGGTGAAGCCGACAAGTGATTGATGTTTAAACAGTTAGGTAGACCTCCTTTTGTCCATAACATGCAGTGCACGAGCAGTCAGTAAACCACCAGAAGTTCAAGGTCCAACTTGTTTTCACTTCATTGGTCCAGTGAGGCCGCCAGTGTTACGTTACATTTCTTTGTCTGGCTCTCCTTCACTCCTCAACCAGATCATGTGAGAGGCAGCATCGTTCTGTCTGCAGGTGCACACTATGCTTTGATTGAAGGCTTTTTAAAAATGTCTTTATCATGATTTATGAAGCATTTTATTTCTGACTGAAATCACAGTGTGAACATGAACATGTATAAACACAAACTAAACCTCAGTATCATTTAAACAAACATATCAAGTTTCAGCAAATCTGACAGATCCATTGTGCAGTGGAAAGTTTGAACTGGAATCTTTTAAGGATTTTATTGCATGTTGGAATTCAGTAATTACACTGATGATCTAAAAACATCCAAATTATGTTTTACTCACATTATTGAATAAAAAACAATATAGCAGATTTTCAAACTAAAATTAATATATGACAAAAACTGAGAAAACACAAACTACACGCATCAAGTTTCAGCAAATGTGACAAATCCAATGTGCAGTGGAAAGTCTGAATTGGAATCCTTTAAAGGATTTAAATTCAGTAGATTACAGTCATTATATAAAAAGTTATTTTGACTGAGAAGACAAAAACATCCAAATATGTTTTTTACTCACACTATAGTTAAAAAAAAACAACACAAATGAAGCAGATATTAATTAACCTGTCGCGACAGCTGGATTTGCGAGATAATATGCTGTGATCTTGCAAATCTGTGTAATAAATCATCTTGTGTGTCAGGTTACATATAAGTATTTCATAAGATAAATGTAGTGTAGCACACTGATTCACTGCGTTGTGAAACAGAGATGGTTTCGTTCAGTCGGTGGTTTATCGTGGTACGGCACAGAGGCGGTAAGGTTGTGGACCGCGAATGAATCCTAACTGATAGTCCAGACTGAGTTTCTCTCCAGGAGGAGCAGAGAAAGAAAACCTCTGAAGGAGGGAGGTAAAGAAGAGGAATAACTCCATCCTGGCCAGCTGCTCCCCGAGACACACACGCTTTCCTGAGAATACACAACACAACAGATGAGATGTATTCAAACATTTTTAAGAGATTCTGACCCCTTTATGGTTCTCTTGGTTTGATGTGGACTTTTTTGTGGAAACTCCATCATGAATACCATTTGGCACCAGTCGCTTTCATATAGTGGACTGGAACGTAATAAGGACGGAGCTCCCTGGTCTTAAAATGCAGCCAGTGCAAAAGTGTCTACAACCTGAATTCTTTCTTATGCGACTCCACTGGTTTCAAAAAGAAGTCAGACTTTATCGTAAGCCTATGGAAAAATTGCCTTAATTCTCACGAGAGATGTTACCTCTGTACACAGTTTCCTAATTTGATAAGCTTATCTTATCTGCCTTCTTTATTACAGCATTTTGTAAATTATGGTTCCATTCAAAGTAAAATAGACAATAAAGCAGGGTAGGCTCAGATCCAATCAGCACAGAGGTGTAGAAACCTGTAAGCTCTACAAAATGGCAGCAGCCATAATATAAACACAAAACAATAGAAGACGTAAGGAAGTGTCAAATACTTTTTTCCCTGAATTGTATAACTGGGCTTTAGAGGGTTGTAACTACTGCCTTACCGGCTGAAAAGGGTAAGAAAGCTTCTCTCTTCCTAAACTTGCCGTCCTGGTCCAGAAAATGTTGAGGGTTGAAGGAGTGTGGAGTTTCCCACACCGACTCATCATTCAGAACAGAGTTCAGTGTGGCCATGACCATGTTGCCCTGCAGAAAGGCCGTAAAGAAAACATGTAACTTTT